>LNKV01000046.1:0-24148 GCA_001465935.1 Clarireedia homoeocarpa | reverse complement strand
TATACCCTCTGTGGCAAAACCCACCAAATAACATTTGTTCTTGGGAGGGGAGAGTATGTCGAGTTACCCACTTAAAAATTCCAAGTTCTTGGTAGGACCTAGTCGGCCCCCCACCCAAGAAAAATAGTGTAAGTATCCACTCCAACTTCTCGAACACTTCGTCACCATCAAATCACAAGAGTTCTAGAAACCAATTCGGATAGCACAACGTCGGGTCTCATTCATTCGATCCAGCCAATAAAGGTAAAAGGAAAGAGAGGCCCTTCTGATATCGGTAGCAACTAGCGTTGCCGCGAACAGCCGTGTGAAACAGGGCAAACGACCACTGTGATTAGATTTAGAATGTTTATAATTCTCATTGTGTCTTCTTTCCGAATACTTCATTCCTATGATATGCCTCAAACCTAAATAAGAGCTTACTTTTGTTGACTATGGAGTCACATTGGAGTGGAACTTCTTACTGAGAGCTCGTCCAAATTGTCATCCAAACCGCCAACCGTGGTCGAAGACCTGCCCGCGGCTATTATACATTTTAGTAAACATTCAAAACGTATGTACAGAGAAGTGGAGAGAGAAAAGCTAGATTTTCAACTCAAGGACTCGAATTTTTGCTCCAAAAAGGTATATATATCTGGACCCCCCTGCTCACATTATGATATTTCATACATACACAGCGCACACCGAAGAAAAATCTAATCATCGAAATATCGGAAAAGCCTCCATCGACAACAAGATACGTAATCGATAAATAAACACAACAGTACTCAAGATGGATGCTCTCCGTAGACTCAAAAGCGGGGGGAAAGATGGCAAGGGAAAAGGGAATTCTAAAAAGGCAAAGGAGGATGGTAATAAGGGAAAAGAAGGCAAGGAAAAGGGAGACACGCCCAAGGAGCTAAAAAGAGCCGCAACATCTGACTTATCGTCGGCCTCCAAGTCAAACCTATCAAGGTCGTCCCTATTATCAAAAAACTTCTCACAGCCGTCACTACATAAAAGGACATCAACTATGCAATCCAGCAATCCATCGAAATCAGGACCCGCAGAAGAGCGAGGAGAGCCTGAAGAGCATACTCTCACCTCTGAAGAACTGAGAGTGCAATACAAAAAATATTTAAAAGAGCTCAGAAGAATGCACCAACCAAAACCAGGTAGCAATGAGTACACCGATGAGTATCATAAGGAGGCTAAAGAACTGTTGAGAAAGTTCAACGCATCGGTTGCAAAGTCGCAGAATGCGAGGATGGAGAAGATGAATTGGGGCCCGCAGCCTACAGAACCAGGTGAAATCACTGCAGTAAAGAGACACGGCGCAGGCTCCTCCAAGTAAGACTGTACTGCGGTTCTTCTAGAGCATTTTCGGTTGCTACGTCTGACTCTTGAGACTCAGAAATGAGCCAAACGATATAGACGACAGAGAAGAAAGAGATAGTTCGCAGCTGCATCGAGCCAAATATATATATATATATATATAGTTTAAATGGATGCATTATACATATAACTCATGTATTCATTTCCCTGAAAAGTGTATCTTGACTGTCACGTCTCCAGTTCCTGCATTTTAACTCCCACCGAGATGTAATTGCTCAATGCAGTAGGGTCTTATTTGTGAATCATACATGAACTTTTAATGCTATCTCAAGGTAACAGCAACGTCTGAAAGCTCTGCAGACAAGAAGTATTTCTCGGAAATCAAGCAGGAAACTCATATTAACTCTAGTGGCATCTTCTGTAGTTAGGTGTACTAAATCATAGACTAACTGCAAAACTGCAAAACTGCAAAACTTCGATATTTAACCAATATATATATTTGAGATATTTCTTCTGGAAAGTGTATATATAAGTTCTCCCTACCCGAGTTTCACTCGAATAATCAGATATATGATTGAATATATTAAGGACGAAGAAATGGGTGATTGGACTCCGAAGTTGGTCGGTGAAATTGACACACCCACTGCACTGGTGCACCGGCTCCCAAAACACTCAAGATCCGAATTCATTTCGAGCAAGCCCTGAGTTCATACCTTGAAGAAACACGGAAAACGATATTCTGAGTCCTGGACAGCTCTCCATCTGTTCATTTGGATACATAGACGTGCGAAAAAGACACCTGGAAAGCTGCAGTGAAATGAAGATGATTTGCCGCGGTGAGAAAGGTAGTTTAGAAGTATTAATAAGAAGTGAAACATTCATAAGAAGGTTCTTCAAAGTGCATTCCAGTAGGTTTGGAAAGCTGACGCTCATATGAAAGTAGAAAATGAGTTGGTAGCTGATTAGAGTCAAATTGTCTTGTATGTTTGAACTGGAGGTGGACACATCCGGTTACAACTGCCATGTTCTAGCAATCAAAAATGATATCTTTGTCCCTTCTAGTCTATATTCCGTCATATTTTATTTCTATTCCATCTTTTTCACTCATCGCCTTGCTGTTATCTAATCCTCTTAATATGGGATCATCCGGAAGGTCTCTATTTCGGCCAATACTGGCGGCCCGGCCCATGCAAATATTTCACACCTTTCGCCACATTGATACCTCCAGATCCCGAAATAGACAATATCCAAATCGAGGATACCACGCTTGATCTCTGAATGCGAACTCTCCAACAATAGGTATATTAAAGGTCATTCCATGTAGCTTATATCTGAGTAAACCATACCAAGAACACAAACTAGACAGTCTCAGCTATCCTTAATTGAAGTCGACAAACAACCACTCCATAGCACTTGCCAGCACTCAAACCCTCGATTCGAAACTCCTTTCTAAAATAAAAATAAAAAGACCAGAAAATGTCCTCCTCATCCAGAACCGACACCCAAAAGAATGACAAAGCCACGCAAAAACCCCGCGTCTACAAAACTAACAACTCCCTCGCACTAATCGACGTAACCAAAGAACCCAAAGCCATTCGTGGGATAATGACTGAATACAAAAATGAGTTCAACACGCTTGTAGAACGGAAGGATGTACTCACAAGAGTTAAAGACGGATTGGATAGAAAGACGCAGAAGACAAAGAGAGATGAAGTAAAAAAGAGCATTAAAGATTTAAATGACCAAATTGAGTCTGTGAACAAAAAGGCAGAAGACTGGAAGGATGGCTATCTGAAGGCTCAGGCGGTGAGGGATGAAGCGAGGAGAGCGGGGAGGAAGTGAATGGAAGGCGAACAGATTGAAGAATAGAGGTAGTGTTGGAGGTGGAAGTGGAAATTGTAGACACTTGCCCATACTCATGCTCTCTCGTACTTGCCTCACGTTTTCTCCATGACATAGAAAATGAAAAGAGACACCAATGTACCCTATTTACATTTCGCCCAACTCTCCCCGATGGGCCCATGACCCCGAGCCCATTTGGTAAATCTCGACCCCGCATCCTTCCAAATCCTTTCCCCACCCCCATTCACAATTGGCAACTTCACCTTGCTGCCTACGCCCTTTACGGGGCCTAGACGCGAAATAGGCGGAAACTATATGACAGTATAATTGGGAAATAGATGTAGACATTGAATCTCATAGACAAGCAAATATATCTACCACCGGATAAACCACGCTGAACGGAGTTATATCATCTTGCCTAATCACTCCTCCAACAACTTAACAACCTTCTCCAAAATCGTCTTCACACTCTCATTCCTCTCCACACTCAATGCCTCCCCCAAAACCCCTTTCATCCACTCCATAAGTCCATTTCTTCCTTCTCCCCACATTCCAAAAATACCTCCGCGTAATGCCTCCACGATTTCTTTCGCTGCATCCCCTCTCTTCACCCTCACACTTTCACTCCCCGCACCACTTTCAATTTCCAATATCTCAAAGAACCCCCTACAGACTCCATATATATTTTCCTTCTGATCATGCGTACGTTTTCTCAGCCCCTCAAATAGAATCTTAACACGTTCATACAGTGCGGTCCTTGTCGCAACCGACGCATTAACCGATTTAAGAACCGGCTTTACCGTCTCCAGCAACTTTGGGAGGTGCGTCAACGGAGAGGAATCAAGGAGCTTGATATTGATCGCACGGAAAAGCGCAGTGATGCCTGCGGTGATAGTTGCAGCTTCATCCGATTTTTCGCCTACTGAGTCTTTCTTGGAATCGGTCGATGTCTCCATTTTATCTTCGCTGGTAATGTCTTCGAGTAAGGGAACGATGATGGAATAGACTTCATCCCACATGTCGAGATCAGTGCGAGCTTCGGCATATTCACCGAGAGAGGCAAAAGCAAAGGGTCGGTAGGCATCGTTGTTGCGTTTTGCTTCTCGGATTGCAATTTTCTTTGTTTGAGCTGCGACTGCAGATTCGGCTTTCCATAGTGATGATCCGGTATTAACGAATTTGTTGAAGGCTTGTAACACCTTTTCTTTTCCGGTGAATGTTTTGAGTGAGAGTGCCTTCTCGAGTGCGGGCCAGATGAGAGCTGCTGTAGGGCCGTCCATCTCGGTGGATGTGGTAGACGTGACGGACATTACAACATCAGCAATGGTTAAGGCAGCGCTATGTTTGATGGTCCATTTTGGTGAGTCGATGAACTGAAGCACGAGATCGTTGATTTCTCGAGCATAGAGAAGAACAGCTCGAGAGCCACCGACATTTTCATCCCAGGTTTTCGCAAATTGCTTCTTGGTAGCGTCATCCAGGTCGTGTTTAGCGAAGAATACAAATGGAAGGAAATCGGAATTCATTGAATTAAAACGATCTGTAGCAAATTTGGAGATTGCATAAATTATATCAGAGGATACCTGGCGACGATTTTCGTCTTCGGCATTGAAGTAAAGTTCCTTCGAATATGTAAGAAGTCTCAGGACAGCCTTATCACTGGCTAATCGAGAAAGATACCCAGCAGCGCGAGCGTATGCAGCACTAACGGCATTGTTGCGATCGAGGACCGACTTTTCAAGGATTTTGAGAAAATGGTCTGCATGAGGACGGAATACCAATGAATGTCGAGTAGCGAGACTGACAAGAACACCGCCACAGCCTACTTTGGAGGGCATGCCGACAGTGGTTTTGATGACATTTTCTAAGCGAGGCACAAACTCTTTCATAGTTGGCTCATCGATTATATCGAGGCAACGCTCGATAGCTTCCATGAGAGGTGATTGAGTTACTGCACTACTCCGTGCGCTATCGATCTTTTCTTCGGTAAGATTGTAATGCGCAGCTCTTAAGTAGAGATAGTCTACTCCCTCCGGTTCCAGAGTACTCAAGAGGTTAATCATTGTCTCGACTAGTTGAGGAACATAAGGCAACAGTGCTTTGCCCCCGCTCTTAATAAGCTTAAGAACTGTGACTGTTGCAAAAGCTTGAACTTCTTTCGCCGAGCTTTCAAGACCCTGGTCCGACAACAAGAACGGCAGCACGTCCTTCAGCATAGCTTGTGCGTGTTTCGAAGACGTACCCGCTTCAACCTGACGCACCAGAATACCAGTCAAAACCATACTAAGAGACAAAGCAGCTTTCCGTACAGATCCTTTGATATCATCAAGAACTTTGAAGGCGACGTGCCAAATGTCATGAAGGTGTTTTTCGTATTTTTCGAATTCGCGTCCTTGCACAAGGTCTGCGATAGCGGCACAACTTGCTTCTCTGGTTCGCCACTCCTTTCCAAGAATACTTTTCAAAAGATCTGATAGAATCTCATCGAAATATTGGTTGATAGTGGCGTTTGAGTCTTTAACTAACGCACTCCAGATATCATTCATAGACCGTTGGACATTGGGGTTTGGATCAAATCGATAGCGATACAGTTTTGGGTACAGCTTTGGATCGATCTCAGACTCGGAAAGAATGTTACTCAATCCAAAGCGTCCGAAGGCTGCGCGAGTAGACCACGTAGCTGCATTTGTGGCAAGAGACATAAACTTATACACTAAGCTTTGGTCGCCAACCTCGTTTGCAAGGCTTACGATATCTTTATAGGATGTGATAGATTTGCCTTCCCCAGTCGGGAGCGCTCCTGGTTCGAATAGCTCAGTGTCTTCATGGACTTTCAATTGCGTACTTGTACCAGTGAAGCTTGCAATGAGATCCTTCACAAGCCTCTCCCTGAGTTCCTTATCACCTTGTTCGTAGACGAGACTCAACCCTCGAGATGCAGTTTCCTGAACAATTTCTTCTCGCGCTGACAGCAACCCCATGAAGGCAGCTTGACATTCTCTTAATTGTGTCTGTACTTGTTCGAGATGCCCGCTATATTGAATCAAACAGAAAAGCCAGATACCAGATGCTTTCTTTAATGACGGCTTTGTGGTTTTGCAGTCTGTCAAAAGTTTTTGAATAATGTTTTCGAAGGTCGCCGGGCGTGCCTTTCGTCCATCAAAATCAACATCGACGTCTAGACTGAGTTTCAGGACGTCCGAATCCCAACAAGCACCCGCACAGCTCAGAGCCTCACCAATAGTAAAGTGGATCTCGGGCTGCTTCAGTTCAAACAAGTCATACAGCCCTGTAATTATATTATTCAGCGGACCTTCTGCTTGGTTATCTGACTCATCGAACATGATAGAAAGTCTTCCAAGAGTTGAGATTGCCTTTTCGCTCCCCTTTTTGGCTTCAGCGAGTAGAATCTTGATGGTTTCCTCGACTCCCGACGAAGTACCTTTCATAACGTCGACCGTCAGAACTCCTGAGGCACTCGTTTGGCTGACGGCATTCAAAACAGCTTCCTTCGTCGATGCATCTCTGACGGTTTCCAAGATACCGATAAATTGTGATAACAGTTTCGTAACGATAGGTTTCGACAAGAAGCTATTCCGACCGTAATATGAGGCCCTGCTTAGGACATATCCCAGTGTGACTATAGATCCATGTACCTTGTTGGCCTCTGCTCCTACAGCTGTTGACCAAGGCTCTACATCACTAGCGAGTGTTTGGATAAGTTTTTCAACAGAATCATCATCCACTGCTGGATGTGCTAGGAGGATGCCCATTGCCTGAGCTGCAAGAAACCGAGTTGAAACGTTATTCGAGCGAATGCATGGAATAAGCTCGATTGCCCTCTCGGCAAGCCTGCCGATAACTTTGCTTGGTGAAATAGAGGCAATCTCGACAAAACATTTGCCACACTCTGCCAAGCCATTTCCATCGTTGCGTAACATTCCTTCAAAGGCCGCAGTAAGATACATATGGAGAGCATCTTCATCAACAGTTAGAATGTGGGCTTTCATGGCTCTTCTAGATTCCTTGTCTGAACGATATAGGACATCTAATTGTCGCTCCCAATCTGCATCGATCCCAAGAGGTGTGTCTGTCTTCTCCAAAGCACGTAGTAGTAACATCCTCCTGGAATAATTGATTGCTGCCGGAAAAGCATTAACTCGTGTGCCGGAAAAATTGCCAAATACCGATATGCTGTCAACTTCCATTCCTGTCTTCATGGTGTTTGCAATATGCGAATTTTCCACCAGAGTCTGACTGCTGAAAAAAACTTTGATCATCTCATCCCACTCTGGGAGCGGACACTCAACTGATGCACTTGTTGAGTTCAGAAGTCGATACCAATATGGATCCTATGAATGCAATTAGTACGAAATTCACGAAATATTTTATGCAGTTGATGAGTATTACCAATCCTTTGGCACCCTCTTCTACAACATCGCTACGCTCATCGGTACGGGCACTCAATGCAAGAATATCTATCCACCTTGCAACGATATCACTGTACTCCAGACACCGGTTGGCCCACCGAACAGTCGCGAATCGAGCGCTTCGAACAATCTCCTCGCCTTCCTGAAGTGTCATGTACTTCAGAAGTAATAATCGTAGCTCGTTTGTAATATTGGCGGATAGAGGTGCTACAAATGCGCCCAACAGACTTGCGAGAGCCCCTTCTATGCTCACGAAGATGTCATCGGACGAGCCTTCTTCTGTAAGTGACCGGAATAGCCATCGAATCAAGGAAAGATTCTCCTCGAGGACTATGGAAGGTGTGGTTTTCGCAAGTGCGCCAAGTGTTTCATAAGCTAATGCTCGGAGGGCAGCAGCATCTGACGATCGTTCATGGGGTATAGGCCAGCCTTGATCCTCAATATAAGTTCGTAGAAAGCCAACGAGTTGTGGAGCAACTTGGCTGAGATCATTGACGGATCCCATGCGAGAGACCCAATTCATATAATTAAACAATGCATTCCGGAATTTGATGGTCTCCAAACCCGGAGCTGGTACATTTGTGTTGTCGTCGGGCTGGATTCCTTCCTGGACAATTTTGACAATCTCTCGTGGAAATGTGGTCGAAATGGCAGACTTTGTTAAAATTACTAGCACCCTCGTTTGTAAAGCTGGTCTCAAGGAGAAATATATCCTAAAAAGACTGCGAACTAGTTCAGCATCTTCTAGAGAAACGGCCGAACGTTTCAGTAAGTCATCACCAATACCGGAGATCCGAGAATTAGAATCCGCAGATGCGAAGAGAGCTGGTAAGAAGCGTTCCTCATCTGTAAACGCGCCACTTGCAAGGAAATTGAGTACGGTGATCTTAGTCTGTGTCAAATTAAGTCCTTCGTCGGAGCTTGGATCCCAGGTTTCTTGCTTGCCACTGAGCGTTAAGAACTCATACTCCTTGACACTAAGTCCTGGACAAGTCACTCCTGAAGGAGCAGCACGCACAAGTGTAAGTAATATGAGCTTTCCAAACCATGACGCCAAAAACTTAGCATCGCCTTGGTGTTCATCTAGCCCAAGTTGGTGTCTTAGTTCAGCATCTTCTTTACTCCCTCGGGAAGGTACACGAAGCTGCGGTAGCAAACGAAGGAAAAGATTGAATACTGTTGCACATGTAGGCTTGTCGGAATCTCCAGCCAAACCGTGTATTAGTGTCGGTAAAAGATCCATTTGTTCCTGGACTCGACTTAGAAGATAAATTTTGAGTATGCCAAATGGTGAGCGACTCACTGAGGAAGAAAGTTTGCGTATACTTTGTTGTATAAACATAAGATCAAAATGCCGTATCATTGAAGACTCAGGGTGTTCTTTGTACTGCTTTAGTAAAGCTGCTACTGGCAAGACGATATCCCTACAATTGAGTATATAAGTGACAGCCTGGCACTTTTAGGAGAGCATCAGCACCTACTTGTTGCCGGCAAGGCGAATCTTGATGTGTTGACATGTTGATATGACCTAGGTATTGTATAAGTAACTGTTCCATTTATGCACGTATGAGAACACTTTGTGTCCTTGACGACGTACCTTGTTTCGCACACTTTGGTGGTCGCTAGCAAGTTTGAGGAGGAGGGGTGGCAAATAAGGCTTAAGAACGGATTCGAGTTTATCATCCTTTGCAAGAGCGATGCGCATTTCCACTTTACCAACCAACTCCAACTCTCTTGCTTCTGTTGATGCAGCCATCTCAGTTGAATTTAAAGGGAGGGTTGTAAATGAATGGATGATGCCGGCTGTTTACAAAACTCGGAACTCACAAGACGTCCACGATTTGCGTTGTTCGAAAACAGTAGCACATGGGGATCTTATTTGTTTTGAGCAAAGTGACGAGCAACGAGCATTTTATCGCACAGGAAAGAAGGATTCCTCTCCTTACACAAGCGTAAGATTGTTTGAGATTACGAATGTGTTCGTGCCTTCTCTTCGCGCGCGTCACTTTTGCCTTGAGCCATTGTAAGACGGACTTCTGGCCTTGTCGACGTTGCCACAGCTTAGCTAAGTGAAAGGGTCCTTCTGTGGCTGGAGTAAGGCCAATCGCATTATTGGCTTTGGCCTCGTAAGCCACATGAGGCCTGAGGAGCCTGATTATACCTAGCACGACCCCTTGCACGTGCCTCGTACAGCAGTGTATTATCCTCTTCCGCTTCCGCTGTGCCGCCAGTACTCGCCATGATGCACATAGTTCTTCACTTTGTCGCAGGCGTAATAGTTGCGCCAGAGCTAGATCAGCATCCAAGGAGGTGCCATTGATTGTAGTGCTAAAATTCGACGTCCTTGCACTTCCATAAAGATTGGCTGTGATCTACGTTAGCAGCAAGTGTAAGCCTAGCTTGACTATTTGATGTAACTACAAATATCCCAATTAGTGATATCAAACGGTGTTAGCGACAGTATACACACTTATGTCATTGTCGATAGCCTTCTCAGCAACTCCTACTTTGGTCGAGCAGCCCGCGATCGATGCAGGGCGTAGACCCTGCTGTATCATCCCACGTGGCCATATACTTCGGCTGCCTTTTGAAGGTTTCAACGGTCTGCTAAATACTTCTAGAGCGACCTGTTTTACTCAGTTGATTTATCAGCCCAAGGATCGGCAAGCTATAATTGAGGGATTTTTGGCGTTGTAGATGAAGCTCATTCCATCTTTTTCCGAATATTGTTCTACCTCTGCGTATGCGTCATATATAAACATCAGTCGCTTCGAGCAAGTATGCTAGCGTGCAAGTAGTCAGAGAATCAATCTTCCGCGGCATAACCGCATCTCAGAACTTCTTTAAGACTTTTCTGACTTATTGGAATCAAGAGGATCTCAACCTTTGGGTCTTATATCCGAATCACATAGATAAGAGAATCTCTGTGCAGATGACCTCAACCAACCTAGACACGTCGGCAAATGTATCTTCGACCAAAAGAAATATTGTTTCCGGCCCCGAGCTTGGAAGTGCAGTCCGACCTAGGAAAGGATGTTGGTAAGCTCATCGTTATTCACAGATGCAGTCTTTCGCTTACCAATTTTCCAGGACATGCAGGACGCGCAGTTTGTCTCCTCTCGTGACATCAAAGATAGATGCGGCCTCTGACAGTATTCTTAGAAGTCAAATGTCACGGATACAAACCAGTTTGCGGGGAGAGTAAAGAATTCGTTCTTCAAGGAGGCTTCATAACTAATTGATTGCAAGCCATGTGCGAGATTGGGCCACGCATGGTAAGGTTAACCTTGACGAGGTTATAGTTCAATAGCATTGACTTATTGGATATGCAGCGATTGGAAACCTCGAATACACTTCAAGCACGGCACCGAGAAAATTCTACAGCGTATGCCATCTGTAGATACAAGTGGAAATTCCGTCTGGGATCGTATGTCATACTTACTTCCTTCGTTGCTACTCTCAATTGACACTCAAGCAGCATCAACTACGGAACCTGAGCGCCCAAGCTTCCAGGATACTGAAGATAACTTACCACCTTTTGCTCATCTCATAAACGACGAGCAGCGGGAATTGAAGGCCGCCCTACACAAGCCCGGGAAGTTTACAGTAATCGCCAATCACAACACTTTCTCGTCATTACCAGAGTATCGTTCCCAACATGGAGTCGCCGAAAAGTCCATATCGGACCCTGACGACTTCGAAATAACTGACTCCGTCATTCTTGAGAAGTTGGAAGAAAAGGGAGAAGATTATGAGTCATCTATTGCTTCTAACCCATGCATTCCAAATCAGAGCTCTTCAATCTCGCAATCTAGTAGGGCGAGCCGTCTCCTCTCCGAAACTGAATCCGGCCACTGTACTGCCCGGCCTGAGGCTATAACACTCCAACATCCCGAGGATGCACAGCTTCTGGGTCATTATCGCAAGATCCTAGCTCGTCAGATATGTCCTCTATCTGATTGGGTTGGTGGACAAGATCTCTTCGAACGTTATGCTCAGGACTATCCTCCTGTGTGTACACACAACTCCATCATATTTTTTTCCACCGCTGATTTACATGGTTTACCAGTTGATGCTTGCTATTATGGCACTGTCCTCTCTAAGTCTTGCTTGCCTTGAAAGTAGGCCAGTAACAGGTGCCCTGTAGGTACACCAACAGCATTACAAGCGGTGCAATAATTCATGCATATATACAAACCTCTGGTTGTTAATGTTGTTCTACTTCGAGGTAGAAGCACCTCAAAATGAGCAAATCGAGCTTAAAACCTTACATTAGAAATCGTGTTCACTTCGACATCTAACCGGGGCTTCGATGGTACATGAATTATTGCATCACTCAATGAACCACCAACCCCCTGTTTCTGTGCCTAAATATATCTCATAAAGCTAATGTTATCTCAAGAGAACGTCACCAGCATGTTATCCCAGCCCTGAAATCGGAGGTGCGGACCTTTGAAGATTCATTTTCTGATGGTGCACTTTTCACGCATTATTTCCTTTTGCGTTTTGAGGTACGTTTACGGTGATTAAATTGCACAACAAAATAATGAAAAATGCTATATATTCTGGAGGAGCACGCTGATGATTGTATCGGTATCAAATTGGCTGCGACGGCTGGGCATCGCGAGTCGAACATGTGGGATTATCATAGCGATCAGCTTCTACGAATTCTGCGACTTCGGCATCGAACATACGGGCCTGAACGACACAATTTTGTTCTGGTCTGGGCCATGTACATTGATATTTACGGACTCCTTGCAACTAGCTCAACGGGTTTCTATACCACGGCCATCATACAGGAAGGCATGTTGCCACCACCGGAGAAGGCTCTAGAGCACGCAAAACCGGGCCACATGGCTTCTGGGCTAGTGCATTCCAACGACACGCCTCAGTTACTGAGGATGAACCGACAACTCACTTTACTTGCCTTGGAATTTGGACGAAAGGCCCAGGAACTCAGAGCTGAGGCTATAAAGATCCACGATCCGGTCAATGACACCGCTCTACATCAGCAACAATGTATTAAAGATGAATACACACTGCTAGCCGACTTCTATAGCAAGTGGTCCGTACAGCTTTCGCCATCGGATAGTTGGCTTGAAGAGTTGGCGGTGCTTCCCACTGCGATTTTTACCCTTCGAATACACATAGGTACACTATCTTAATATAACCTACCTTTCTAACTCGTGTAGGCACATTTATTATATCGAGCTTGTGTGATCTACTATCACACAAGTATGTACCCGGGCCAACTATCCAAGTCTGACGCCAAATCCAAGAAACAAGTCGAGATATGCGCAAGAGAGATACTTCAGATAGCTGGTATGATCATGGACTATAAGAGGTTTGAATTTCGATATATCTTATTTCCGGTTTTTCTAGCGGGGTTCGCATCTAAAAATACGACGGAAAAGAGCGTTGCTGTGGAGTTGATTAAGAGTTTGGAGAAGACAAGTTATGGTATGAGCACCAAGAGCACGAGAAGGTTGTTAGAGTCTGTATATCAGAAGCAACAAAACGAGATGTTTCGAACAGGAAGGACAAGCATCAGTTGGATAGAGGAGCTAGAGTTGAGTGGGGAAAAGCTGATCATATTTGGGCTTTAGTTGGGCTTTAGAACTAGTTGGACTCTCTTCGCGAGGTGCTAGGGCCGGTGGTTTTACTTATAGCTTATAGAAGAGTAGATCGTGCAATATTCCGGGAAAGAGTGAAAGAGAATAATATAAGATGAGATAAGATCAATAACTGAAATACCTAAATTCTTGCTTTTCGGCACTGAGCGGTGTTGTTTGGTCGGCGCACGAAAACATGGCGCACGAGGATGGCATTTGCAATTGGTTAACACTCAAGGCGATGGTACGTCAAATGGATGTTACCACAGCATTTGTTTCAGTGCACAGAACCCAAGACTATCATAGGAAAACGCATGCCAGTGCTAGTAAGGCTGTTTAGCCAGCATCACATGCTACTATTCACAACTCTTTGCTGTCCGAGATGGTGAGTGGTCAGCCTTGAAATTCAGCCTTCCGGAACCCGAAGTCCAAGCGCAGCCCTATAAATATCCCCACAGTTCATTGGCTGGCAGAATAGAACTATCGCCGCCCAGTGCGATCATCAGGTTGGGAGGGGTGACGATTTCTAAATGGCGTAACAGACTTTCAACGAACCAACCTTTCATTATTTCATACTTGCACTGAAAATCCTTTCATTCATGTCTTGAAAAGCGGAAACTAAAGAGAAATTTTTGTAGCGCGAATAGCTTTCTTTGGAAACTACAGGTTGGCTACATAAGTCGATATTTAACAGAATCAACTTCCACCGGAGCTTCTGTGTTTCTTTATTCTGAAATCCCAACCTATCTCCTATCCCAGTCGCCACAACCACTTTCAAGCTCGCGAATATCTTATTTTGCGAAAAGAGCGTTGGTTTACATTACCATGGATGAGGCTATCGCGGCTTTCACGTCCTTCACAGGGCAAACAGAAGATGTCGCACGACGATATCTGGGAATGACTGACAACAATCCTGAACAAGCGGTATCACTCTTTTTCGAAGCCCCAGACCTAGGCGGTAGCAACAACAATGCCCCACAACAACCAGCTCCAGCAGTACCTACGTCTACAAGACCGCGGCCATCAACTAATCGCCCGCACGAAGACTCTGATGGAGTCGTTCATCTAGATTCCGATGACGACGATATGGACATAGAAGATGATAATCTGGACGACGACGATAACGCTGCTGCACAAGCTGCTGCATTGGCACGAGCTGCAGACGTTGAAGATGATGAAGCTATGGCACGAAGAATGCAGGAAGAACTGTATGCTGGTGGAGATTCAAGTGCTGGATTTGATGCAGACGGTGTACGGGCACCGATCGCAAGAACTACAGAAACACTTGTTGGGGGAGGACCTGGTGGTTGGGATGCTGATGATATGCATGATACCGTTTTAGAGCAGATCCGAGCTCGAGCACAACGCGGGACAGCGCCAGGGTCAGGTAATAATGATCTTGTGTTACTGCATATTATCTTACGCTAACTTCTGGATAGCACGAGCAGGCATTTTCAATCAAAGCACTGTTTCTTCAATCTGGGATCAAGACGCAAGCGAAGGAGCACGTCGCCAAGGGCTGGCTGAAGCGACGGGTGGACAATCGGAAGCATCGAATAAGAACGCGAGACTTGCGGAACTTTTCAGACCGCCTTTCGAATTGATGTGCAGACTACCATGGGATTCTGCTCGAGATCAAGGAAAGGAAGAGGGCAAGTGGATCTTAGTCAACATACAAGATAACTCCATTTTCGACTGTCAACAACTGAATCGCGACATATGGAAGAATCCCGGCATTCGAGATGTAGTGAAGGAAAACTTCATATTTATGCAATATTCGAAAGATGATCCAAGAGGGAATCAATATGTGCAATACTATTTTCCGCTTAAAGATAGCGATGCCGCATATCCTCACATTGCTATTGTGGACCCTAGAACCGGAGAGCAAGTAAAGGTTTGGTCAGGGCCTCCGGCGCCGCAACCAGCGGAGTTCTTGATGCAATTAGTTGAATTCCTCGATCGGTACAGTCTCGACCTTTCCAAGAAGAACCCAGTGGCACGAAGAAAGCCAGAGAAGTCAAAGTCGTTGGACATTGAGAGGCTTACAGAACAAGAAATGCTTGACTTGGCAATGCAAAACAGCCTCGCAAACAGCGAAAGCGGACCTAAAGAAGATGACCCAGACGATCTAACGAAGAGTTTTGGAGACATCAGTAAGGGGAAGGGGAAGGCTCTGGAGGATGAGGCGGCGGAGATAGTGCAGGCTAATGATGACTCTGTCTTCTCCCACATTGCCTCGGACAAGCCTCATACCGAACCTGACGGTAACGCTGACACCACTCGAATTCAGTTCAGACATTCCAATGGTCGCGTTGTCCGTAAATTCAAGGTTGATGATTCAGTGCGCCGTATCTACGAATGGCTCAAGGCCGATCCAATAGACGGCAAGATGGGAGTTCCATTTGAGCTGAAGCTGATGGGCAAGGACTTGATTGAGTCGTTGGATGAGACTATTGCCTCGGCGGGACTCAAGAATAGCACGGTCATGGTGGAGTTCATCGAGGAATAGATACTGGAATTGGTTTGCATTTGAGCGGTCGGTAGATACCAGAGGGATTTCAGTTGCATCACAGGTTGAGGTAATATTGGGGGGTTCACATGTGTGACAATATACCCATTCTCCTGTACATGACGGCTCGTTATTTGTTTTTGCAATACTATGGGAAGTAGTATCGATTTGAGGGATGTTCGTTGTTGTCCTTTGGTCCTTGCTTCTGGCTTTCATCAATGCGCATAGACTAAAACCAGCATCTTACAGAAGATAAATCTGGTCGAGCAATCAATAGATTATGAGAAAAATAGGAATGAGAAATGAAGTATTAAAGGACCAACCAATCATGCTGCGTGATACGCTTTGACCAGCAGGAGTCCGCGACCGAATCGAACGGTCTGGGGGGCACCCTTATGACGATTGAAGGAGATCTCGAGTCGAGGATCGTGTCAATCTCGTGTATTAACATTGCGAAGCCAGGAATGGCCAATCAATTATCTATCGTTGCAGGAAACGGAGAAATTCGCCGTTTATGCAGTTGATGCATGCAGGTGATGTTCTTTTTGTTTACCACAGCCGCCGGTTAACTTCTCGACCCCTGAATCAACAAGCGTTTTGACGAGTAAGATGGCGTAGGATTGGTTGGCTGGTAGACACGACAACAAAGACATCATCACCTCTCAGAATAAGCAAAAACAAGCAAGACTCGTGCGTAGATAGGAACTAGAATTGTAGCTTTTTTTCTCGAGGATCATTATTATCATTATTACACGGGACAGAATTCAAGGTTTCAAAACAGTTATTTCTTTACAGTTCTTACCTTTCGAGGCGCGAAGTACGAGTAGAAGCGGCTCCAGCGAATAGTGCCTAGGACCTTCCCCAGATTGAAACTACAGTAGATCCGCAATGCACTTCCAGAATTATACGGACGTACGCTTTTATACATTCTAAGTACATACATAGATTGCATGCCGCTTCCCAAAAGTTGCATTCCTTCTCTCGACGACTCCGACTTCCGCCACCTTGGCCTTTTCTCCGAAGTCTATGTTAAAGTGATCAGCCCTCTACAACTTTTCTCGGTTTACGAATTCCACGAACTTGCAAACGACCGGGCGATATACAGAAGCATCGATATTCAATCCTTGTTTTCCTATTTGACATAGCGACACACCCTCGGTAGCTGGACCCCACCATAGAACTGACACACCGCGTACTAGACCGCGATTCCCTGCGCTGGAGAGGCAGAGGCAAAGGAAAGAGAAGGAAACAAAGCCCAAATCTTGTCTCTTATAGGTGAATGACGTGACGGAGACGCTTATCTACTTCAAACTCGATACCGGACGGATCCGACATCGATTCCATTCGCCCATCCGCTCCTTCGCTGTACGGTCGATCTTTGTTCGCTGGAGCAGGAAAGGTGATTTGCGGGGTGCTTCCAGTAAAATTCAAACACAACCACCCCCGACAACGCAACGGGGACCTCATTTCATTGCTCCCTAGCAATCAGTGCATGTTTGATTTCGTAGGATGGCTCATGAAGGCTCAATGATGAGTGGTGTCGTGGATCCTGAGACTATCTACACAAAGCAGAATTGCATCGGTACGTCGACATTGTATCCTATGTAACTTTGCGCAATTGCTCAATAACTATATTTATAGGTGGTGGTAGTTTTGGTAAGGTTTACAAAGGGTATGTTTGATTTCCCCTTCTTCGACTGTCTGTTCGCAAGCCACCGTACCACGCAGAATACTGATTTCTGACAGAGTTGACAAACGCACTGGGCAGGCTGTGGCTATCAAAGTTATCGATGTCGAAAATGCCGAAGACGAAGTCGAAGATATCATTCAAGAGATCTCCATCCTTTCCGAGTTACATTCGCCCTTTGTCACCCAATACTATGGATCATATCTCCGAGGCTCGGATCTATGGATCGTTATGGAATTCTGTTCGGGGGGAAGCTGCGGAGACCTGATGAAGCCGGGATTGATACAGGAGGAATACATTTCAATTATCATAAGGGAGCTTTTGCTGGGCCTGGATTATCTGCATGGGGATAAGAAGCTCCATAGAGATATCAAAGGTATGCAGGCATCTGAGGTAGCGATCCGCGTGGAACATAAGGGCTAACCTCACGAATAGCTGCAAATGTTCTTTTGGGCGCCAATGGTCAAGTTAAACTCGCAGATTTTGGTGTGTCGGGGCAGCTATCTGCAACCATGACGAAGAAGAATACCTTTGTTGGCACACCTTTCTGGATGGCTCCAGAAGTCATCAAACAATCCGGATACGATCATAAAGCGGATATTTGGTCCTTGGGTATTACGGCCCTCGAGTTAGCTAATGGGGAACCCCCGTATTCAGATATTCACCCGATGAAGGTTTTATTTTTGATTCCGAAAAACGCACCACCGAAGTTGGAGGGAAACTTTACCAAAGCTTTTAAAGAATTCGTCGAATTGTGCCTCCAGCGAGATCCAAAAGAACGCCCGTCTGCGAGGGAATTGCTCAAACATCCTTTTGTGCGAAGGGCTAAGAAGACATCATATCTAACAGAACTGATAGAGAGATACGAGCGATGGGCAATACATCATAAGGGTGACGATAATGATTCGGATAACGAGCGCGAGGAGATTCCACGGCCTAGGATAGTTAACGAGGACTTGTGGGATTTTGGCACAGTTCGACCAGTTGGTGGAAAGATGAATGGACGTGCTGGTTTAAATACAATGGGCGAATCTGCGACGAATGCAAGAGCATCGAGATCATCCGATCTTGAAGATGATTATGAGGAGCGTCCGCGACAACAATCGCCCACGAAAATGAAGGACTCTGGATACGTCTCGAGTGTTGACACAGTAAAAGCGATGAACCCCCCGATAGAACCACAAGCACGGCAATCTTCCCCGCAAAGACGACCGGTCCCAAATATGCAGACGAATATCTCGCCAGCTAAAATCCCTCTCCCACCTTCTCCGCAAAAAATTTCTGCTCCTTATTTTGATACACCTAGAGCGCCCCCGCTCAGCTATCCCGATAGGCAAGTCTCCGAATCTCCAGATTACGATCGCACTCTTCAGGAGCAGCTACAGAGGGATATGGGGTTTTTGACGCTCGCATCTCCGTCACCGTCACCGCCACCGTTGCGAGTACCATCTACTACTGTTCCCCGCCAGCAAAATCAAAATATTCAACAAACACAACAACCCACACGGCCATCTACTCAACAACAGTTACCTAAGCTCGGACCTCTCTCATTGCCTGAGATTCCCCCATTCCGTGGCGGTGGATATGGTCCGCCGTTGCAAAAAGTCACGAATCAGTCTACTGTTGCTGTACCTCCGAAGCAGCAACAACCGCAACAGCAGCCTTTATCCTTCCCTGCTCCACCTCCAGGGCTTCAAAACGTAAATCTACGCCAATCAGGTCAACAGCCATTACCAGCATTACCAACCAAAAAACTACGCAATACTCCATCACAAGAGAGTATTTCATCTCAATCTTCACGGGCTCCATCTTCTATGCCCTCTCCAGCGCCAGCTAGCCCGACTGGTGAGCTCGATGCTTTAAATGATGTTATTTTCCCTGCCTTGGAAGAAGCACTCAAGCGTCGCCAATATCGCTTACAACATGCTTTCAGGGCAACTGGAGCCACACCAAAACAGCAACGAGCACAGGCTGCACATGAAAAAGTACGAAAGCTCGTCTATAAACTTGCACATGTATGTAAGGAGATCGATCACTGGGATAAACAAGAACCAGTGGGGATGGGGAAGGATGTGGATGTTTTCCTAGAAGGGTTGTTGGAGGAGATTTTGGTTAGAGTGGAGCCGGCTGATGAGGATGATGGGGATGATGGG
Source organism: Clarireedia homoeocarpa (assembly GCA_001465935.1). Lineage (NCBI taxonomy): Eukaryota > Fungi > Ascomycota > Leotiomycetes > Helotiales > Rutstroemiaceae > Clarireedia > Clarireedia homoeocarpa. The sequence continues at coordinate 4,604 of LNKV01000046.1, read as the reverse complement.
GATTTGAGGAGGTGAACTGGGAATGGGATTGGGACCGGACCAGGGTTTTTATGATTATTCGAGTGAGTGATGGATTATATAGGATGAGGTGCTGTGTATTGATGAAAATGGGCTGGCAGGATGGACCCTTGGACGAATGATGGACGGATGCATGGTTTGCGAATGACTAAAAGGAATCAGTGCTAATGAATTCATATGACACGGGGCGTTGGGGCGGCAGACTTTCTGTTTTCTTTTAATCTGCATGATGGAATGATGGGAGGAAGGGAGGAATTGTGGTTCTTATTATTTTCTGATCTCTGTTGATCAGCTGCGGATCGATAGAGATCTGCTCTTCTGACTGCTTAGCATTAGTGTGTAAATAAATACCCTGCCTAGATCGTTAAAGCTGTTGGTCACATAGGACTTGTTAGTTGATATTGTGAATAGTCTTAATGGCTAGTTGGGCAGGGAAGTCTTTGCTCGTTTTGCTTCTTTGGTATGGCGTGGCGTTGCTGTGTAGTGTGGTGTGCTTGAAGATCCTGAGAGTGCTCGGATAGGGGAAGTTGATGGTATTGATATGGATACTTGGGGACGGGCAGAAAGCATAGCTTACCAGGTTGTGGACCTTCACCTTTCAATCATCGTGCTCTGATTCTCGACTCAATCTTTGGCCCTTCCTATCGTGGGTCGCTTCTTCCCAACTCTCATCCCAAGTTAAGAACTAATGCCTTTTTGAGCCTAGGTGTTTCCTCTCACTTGCTCTTACACGTCTTCTTGGGTTTTACGACTTGTCTCTGCATCTACTACACAGCCTTATCCTTTACAGCTTCTAATACGTGCAAGCTCTCTCTCGCTTCAATCCGTTACTCTTCTTTACAATTGCTCGTCTCTACACATGTCTATACTGCGCATTGCACTTGAGCTTTTCCGCTTCCTCAATTAATTTCCACACCACCATCAAAATCGAACGCGAAGAACTCCACTCTTTGCTTTACACACTTACTTCGTCTTCTCACTTTCCGTATCAATCCCCTTGCTTTCAGAGCTCACTGGTCTCGATCTATCGATAAAGCGCAATTCTAGGCCATTTTACAAGATCCAGCAACTTCTATTCTGCCCGTCGAGAGACCTCCACGCGACAATCTATTCTGACGGCAACTCGCTGCACTTCTGGAATTTTCTCTAGATATCTGCTATCTATCTATTCACTTCTCTACTCCGTTCATTCCATGGATCCTTCAAATATCTACGAATCTCGACATCAAGACTCTACAATCACGATCAAACTGCTCGCCAACTATCCCGAATTTAACTCCATATCCAAGTAAGACTTACGTCTGCCTACTCACCAGCTCTTGCGCATTGTTGGTCAAGAAACCAATTTCGAGCGAAATCGTCGATTCAGCGCCACTCTCTGAGCTGTTTTTTTTATATTTCCAACATACTAGCAAAAAGTTGACGTTCGCTCTTCCGCTGCTTTCCTCTTAGTTCCATACTTCTCTAATCTTGGCACCAGCTTCAGATCGGCAGGAGTCATCCCATTCCGGCACAATGGTTAAGCTTAAATTTTCCTCGGCTGGTAATGCTAGATCATCTTCTTCCGCAACTATTCTTGCTCCACAAGGCAAGAATCAAGGGCCGAATATGGTGATGGTCCTTTGTGACATCCAGAATCGTGTGTTTCGCGACAAGCTTAAAGAGCTCCAGACCGACTATCCTTCTACTCCTCTGCTGTTCCTCGTGTACACTTTGCTCAAAAACGGTCAAGACGTACAGTGTGCACGCAATTATCTCAGGGACAACAAATGGGTCGACGGAAATGTCACAAGTATTTCTGCAACCAGCCTTCAAGCTATTCAAAGTACGGACTTGCGTAAAAAAGTTTGGAATATTACACAATCACTAAGAGCTACAGTATGGTGGACAGCCTATGCATTGCGCGTCTGCAATGGCTCTGTGAATGAGGCCAGTGGTCTATTGACAGAGGGCGTCATTGATGCAACTATCAACCCTTGGGAGTCTGCTATGAATTTGAATACAGACGATGAAATCTTCGCCAGTTCTACGAAAGTAAAAGTTTCAACTCCCAAAATTAAAGCAGAGCCAAACGCTTCGGCTTCGCCGGCCCTTGGAGGCTGGAGTACACCTCCTGTTAGTCCCGACACTAGTAATGACACTGGGGGAATGAAAGAGGGGCTTCCTTTCTTGTTCAAGAATAAGAGTCGGGACAAGGCCGGTACGGTAATTGATGGCAGTTCTGAGGATGAGGACGAAAATATACCAGATTTCAAGAACGAGGGTCGTGGTCGCAATATGTTCCGTCATACCGCTGAGATCTCAGACACAGAAGAAGATAAGAGGGAGGACAAAATTAAGCAGATACGGGAGATCTTTCCTCATTTGACTTCACTCCAATGTAGGACTTCGCTCGAGCTTTCAGATGGTGATGTATCAGAGGCGATTAGTCTGGAGATGGAGAATTTGCGCGAAGAAAGGGCTGTCGACCGTGAATTCCAAATACATTTCTCAAACTCGAGCAGTCCAGCTCAGAAGAGGAAATCTTCAACACCAGTAAGATTTATACATATCTTTATAACATCAATGTAATGGCTTACTTTTCTAGGATGATCGCCTACGCAAAAAGTTGTGCGTTCAAGACGATGAGGACGACGCGTCAGTATTACCCGAAGCAGGTCAGTGGGTTAAGTACGAGCATCAGTTCTACGTGGGTCTTTGCTCTTACTTATTTCTTTTAGATCGATGTTCAAACACTTCATAAGTATGGTGGTTACCATCAATCTTAAAGATGGGCAGACACGGGAAATCCCACAGGGTCTTCTGATTGAGCATTCATCGTACTTCAGACAGCGACTTGAAGGGAATAGCAAACAGCCAGCAGTTACTGAGATGGATTTGAAAGATGTCAACTGCATTCTTTTCGATCTTATTATTCAGTACATGGTCTGTCGCAACATATCATTTGGTGACGTGCCAACCTTGAGCACTATGTTTATCAGCATTATCATGGACCTTTTAGTTCTCTCTGCGAGACTCGAAGTCCACGGCATGTCCACCATTTTGCTTGCTCTCTTGGAAGATACCATAAAGAAAGCCCGCAAGAACGCCACCACATCCTCCATCCTAAAAGCTGTTCACATTCACAGAGCTTACTCAGACTTCGAAAAACATCACCCGGTTCGCAAGCTTTTCGTCAAAGCATGCGTTCGTCCTTATATGGAAGCTGGTATCGCCGATGATATTTTGGGTTCTGCACCCAGTTCTGATTCCAGTTCTGATGATTCCGGGTCAGATGACGAAGGGGAGAAGATTCATACGGCCATCGATATAGACGTCATATCCAGACAGCAAGGTCACCTCGCATGCAAGTTCAATCGAGCTTTCAAAATCGATCTCATATTTGCAGCTGACAGGACTCGTCGGAACAGAGTTTCGCGGCCAAAAAATGTACATGGCAAGGGTTATAAGAACGTTGTCACTTGGTATACGGACCCTCTTGATTCACAGCAATTTACTATCTGAAGGAGTTACTTTCTATACCAGATAGCTGCTGTTTTATTGCATTCGGTGATCGCTAGCTGTTCTCGTTGGGATCTGCAGTAATGGGAGCTGAATTTGATACCACCTATCTCTATGTGCATATTTTCATGCATAGTAAATACCCAGATACTACTTTTCTTTGAGAAGTCCACTCAATAATTTCCTTAGAATTTGGCAGGATGGCTAATATCTCGCATGTTACTTATTAAGTTTTCAAGTCTCTTAAATTACAGGCTTTCTATGCCCATCTTATTCACATTTCATTCTTCGATTCGGCCACTACCCCAGCAGGTAGCACTTTGTTCAACTTGAATCTCAAAATGGAAAGTTGTATGTGGTGAGCGGATACCAGAATCTTGTTCATATTGGAGGTGAGAGAGGTAGGAATGGGAAACAGTGCAGGTGTTGAGGAAAGGGGTAAACGGAGAATCGGAGTTGGCGTGTGTTTTTGATTTGCTGGAAAGCAGATAGTAGAGAAACTGAATGCGCATGGAAGGACCTGGGTGGATGAATAACTCGATGAATAGCCAGCCTTCCACCATATAGCTTCCATCCTAGTCATGCTTTATTCTTGGGACTCAAATCAAAATTACCCATAGCACTCCCACAAGCATACTTCTCTACATCCACCCCGTCTCTCCTCTCCCTCTTCATTCTTTCAAATAACTTCCTATTCTCCTCCTCCATCTCTTTCATCGCCTATTTCAAACTCTCTTCCGTATGTTCCTGCGGCTTTGCATCGTCTGGGATATCATTGATCAATAAACAATTTCTAATGCCCCGTCACTTTTCCTCCCGTCAACACCACGGAATACTGTAGAACAAGACCCTCCCTCTCCTGCGTCCATGTCAAGCAACTGCTCGAGCTGCGCTGTGATGGGCTTCGTCCCATGACTTTGTGTGCTTTGTTTGTGCTTGGAGGGTCCCATCGGATCGAAAGAGCGAAGAACACCGCCGCTTTCGAGGGTGAATGTGCTGCCCTTGGGGTTCGTTCCCCTTTTAGAGTGCGTGCCCCTGGGTAGCTCGAGCGAGCGGTGACTTTTTTTTTTTTTTTTCTTTTTGGG
>LNKV01000045.1:224872-235475 GCA_001465935.1 Clarireedia homoeocarpa | reverse complement strand
TATATAATATTATAAAAGTAATAATAATAAATATAATATTAATATATATTAATTTCAGATTTGAATTAAAAGTATATAATATATAATTACTAGATATAACTAAATTAAATACTAGAATAATAAAAGTAGAAAATCTTAAAAATCTATATAAATAATTATTATTTAATATTAAATTTATTATAGAAAAAACTATTTAATATTATAATATAAAATATAATATAGAACTAATACTAAAAAAAAAATAAAGTTTACTTTCTTAAATAAAATATTAATATAAAAAGATTAAATAATAAACTAGATTATAAGAAATTAAAATTTTTTAAAATCGCTGAAATAATTAAACTAGTTAATTATTATTTTAAGCTATTAAAAATAATAAATATATACTTAGTATTTTATATTTTATTTTTAAAACTAGTATTATTAGAAATACTAAATATATTATATATTAAAATTAAACTAGTAAACTTAAATATTAAATATAAAATCGAAGAAATACTAGATTAAAAATATATTAAAGAAAGTTTATATTATTTAATTAAATAGAAAAGATATTTATATTTAGAAAATATATAAGAACTAATTAAGAATCTAAACTATTTATAATATTTAAAGAGATTCTATTAATAAAATCTTTATTAATTATCTAAATAATAAAATCCGAATTGTTTATTACTAATAAATCAAAAGAAGATTAATTATCTATAATAAAAATAGATACTTAAGAAATTTATTTTATTTATTCTTTTTCTAACTTTTCTTTTTCTTTGAATTCCTCTAATATATTAATTATATATAAATTATATTATAATATTTTCCTAGTTTTTTCTTTAAGAATCTTTTACTATTTCTTTAAATATATACAATATACGAAAACCTTTTATTTTTATTAAATAACTATTTCTTTTTCAACTTTAAATTAAGTTTCTTCTTAATAGATACTTTTTTATAAAAAAATAGAAATATTATAAATATTATATAAGAACTAACTAGTATTTTTTATATACTTTCTATACTAATCAGAATTAGAAAGAATATAATATTCGAGATTTTTTAAAATATAATAAGAATATTTTATTAATATTATTTTTCCTTTTTCTTTTAAGTAAAGATATATATTATAATAACTTCTTATAGATTTAGATAAAGTTTTAAATATAATAAAGAAAGAAAGAATAAAATATTTATTAGAAAACCTAAATAAATATTCTATATTAATATAATAAGTATTAAGATAATACTAAGTTAAAAAGGAGATAATATTATAATCTAGTTATATAATAATTAAAAGACTTTAAGTTTAAAAAGTATATATTATATTAAAAGTCTAAACTTTAATACTAATATAATATAATATATAGAAGTCTGTAAATTTAGATATTAAATAAAAGAGAAAGATATTTTAATAGATAATAATATTTATAAAATAAATAGTATTTTAAAAAAAAAGTATTTAGAAAATAAAAAGTATTTTATAAAAGAAAGTATCTAAATAAAAAAAAGATTTTAATCGGGATTAGTATTTTTAATAAAACTTTTAGTTAATAAAGTATATAATATTCTAGTAGTTCTAGTAATCCTAATATATTAAAACTAATAAAATTAATAAAACTAATAAGATAAATAGAGAATAAAGATCTATATAAATAGATAATATTTCTTTATTATATAAAACTTTATATTTAATTTAATTAATTAACTTCAATTACTACTTATTACTTATTATTATATTTATTAATTCTCTATATAATTATCAATATTAAATTTATAATAATACTCTTTATCTCCAATTAATAATATTTAGTCTTTTAACTACTTTTATATAATTTAGAAGAATAAGTATTTATAATATTTAAATATATATAAGAACTTATAATATTAAAATTTACTTATATAAATTCAAGGTAATAAATAAAGTCTATTAAATTAATATAAAATATCGAGATTGAAAATTTAATTAGAATAACCTAGACTTAAAAATTTATTAGAAAAAACTATTTTTTATTAATATAGTTATTATTAAAAAGTAATATATAAATAGAAAAATATTAAATTTATTTATTATATATTTATTACTCTATTTTAAAATAACTCTATTTAATATTATTATAAATTATCGGTCTTTTAAGTTATATAGAAGTAGTTAGAGTCTCGAGTATTAATAGTTATAACGATATATAATATTATTATAAATTTATTATTAAAAATAGTTATATAAAGAATCGATCGATTATAAATAATAATAAGTAAATAATTATAATTAAAGTTAAATATAAAACTCTATATATTATAAGAAAACTATTTATTTATATAGATCTTTATTCTTTATTATTCTATTATTCTTATTAGTTTTATTATAATAAAATTAATAGAACTAGTAGAATATTATATAGTTCTTATTTAAAGGTTTTATTAAAAGTACTTTTCTTTTTCTAAGTATTTTTATAATAATAAATATTTATTTACTTAAAATATTACTTAATCTATTAGTACTTTTCTCTCTCTAAATACTAATATTATAATTAGAGTTCTAAATCTCTTAATTTTACTTTAATATATAATCTTAATTCTAAAGTTATAATATCTTATTCTATAATAATTATCTTTCTAAATTTAAAGTTTCTTAACTATTATATAACTTAGTTTATAATATTATCTTTTTTCTATTTTAATATTATTCTAATATTTATTATAATAATATAAAGTATCTATTTAAATTTTCTTAATAAATATTTTTACTCTTTCTTTTTTTATTATATTTAAAGTTTTATCTAAATCTATAAAAAGTTGTTTTAGTATTTATTCTTTATTATTAGAAAAAGGAAAAATAATATTAATAAAGTATTCTCGTTATTTATTTAATAATCTTAAATATTATATACTTTCTAGAACTAAGTATTATAAAGAATATATTAAGAATATTAATTATAATTCTTATAATATTTTTAATATTTCTACTTCTACTTAGATAATAGTATAATATAAGGAAGTTCGTTTTAAGATTAAAGAAAAAGAGATTATAACGAAAATTCTATAATTAAGAAAATAATAATAAAAGTTAAAAGAAAAGGCTAGGAAAATATTATAATATAACTTATATATAATTAATATATTAGAGGAGTTTGAGGAAAAGGAAAGATTAAAAAAGAAAAAAATAAAGTAAACTAAATAGACTCTTTTAGAATCTAGTTCTTCCGGGATCGACTTTTTAATCTTTAAACTTTCTTTAATAAATAATTCTAAATTAGTTATTTAATTAGAAGTCGAGAGTTCCTTTAATAGAATATCTTTAAATACTATAAATAATTCAAGTTCTTAATTAGTTCTTATATATTTTCCGAGTATAAATATCCTCTTTATTTAATTAAATAATAGAGTTGTTTTCTAATATATTTTTAGTTTAATATTTCTTTAACTTTGTATTTAATATTTAGATTAACTAGTTTAATTTCGATATAGAGTATATTCGGTATTCTAAATAATATTAGTTCGAGAAGTAAAATATAAAATACTAAATATATATTTATTATTACTAGTAATTCTAGATAATAATTAACTAGTTTAATTACTTTATTAATCTTAAAGAGTCTTAGTTTTTTATAATCTAATTTATTATTTAGTCTTTTTATATTAATATTTTATTTAAGAAAATAAACTTTATTTCTTTTCTTAAATATTAGTTTTATATTATACTTTGTATTATAGTAATATACTATTCGGTATACAATAAATTTAATATTAAGTGATAGTTATTTATATAGATTTTTAAAGTTTTCTACTTTCATTATCTTTATATCTAATTTCATTATATCTAGTAACTATATATTATAAGTTTTTAATTCGAATTTAAAATTAGTATATACTAATATTATATTTATTATAGCTACTTCTATAATATTATAAATAAACTATATAAATAATAATAATTCTACTTAATTATCTTATTTATAATTAATATAATAATATAAGTATTATTTTATAATTTAATTTAAATATTCTATTTACTTATTTATTTATAAATAGAATATTATAGAAAGCTTTCTTTTAATTTTTAATAAAGTTATAAATATCTATTAGAATTTCAAGATAAAAAACTTATTTCGATTTAAGATAATTTTAGTAAGTATCTTATATATACTAGTTACTATTTTTAGAAATATATAAACTAAGTTTTTAATTATATTATTTTCTTTATATAGAATTATATATTTAAACTTAGTTAATTAGTTTATAATAATAAAGATAAAGTTATATATTACTTTTATTATTAGATTCTTAGAAAGTAGTAATTTAATTATAAAATCTTATATAATAGACTTTTATAACTAAGTAGATATATTTAGACTTTTAAGTTATTTATATAAAATATACTATAAAGTTTTATTCTATATATAAATATTATAGTTTCTAATAACTTTCTTAACTATCTTTCTTATTTATAAGAAATATAATATTATTTTAATTCTTATAAATATCTTTGTAATTTTCTAATAATTATAAACTAGTAGTTTATATTATTTTTAAGTAAAATATTTAATTAAAGTTAAAGAAATATATATTTTTTTTATAAAAATATATAATTTTATTCTTAATTATAAATCTTTTATTTAATCGTTCTAGTATTTATTTAATAATCGAATTATTCTTATAATACTTTTATATTTATTTCTCTAAATAGTTATTATAAAGTAATATTATTATAGTTATTTAAGTTAAGTTGAATATTAATAAATTTCCTTCTTAATAGAATATAATATATAATTTATATATTTTATTTTCTAGGTATTTTAATTTTTTACTAAATATATTAACTTTAGTATTTTCTTTTCTTTTAATATATAATATTTTAAAATTATATATAACTAATATTTCTATTTATTATATTTATTATTTATTTAAAACTTTAGTTATTATAAAGTATATTAAATTCTTATAATTTAAATAAACTTATATTTTATATTTAGATTCTTTAAAATAAACTCTTTATTTTCTAAAAATATTAATAATTATAAGAAGTTTCTTATTATAAATCTCGTAATTCAGTTTTATTAATTATAACTTTCTAGAATAATATATTATTAGTTATAATTTATTATTTTTATTTAATTAGTTAAGAACTATATTTAATATATAATCTAATATATTTGTCTTTATAATAATTAGTAGTTCTAGATCGAAGATAATAAAGATTAATATTTATATAAAAACTTATTTAAAAGTATCAAAGACCTTTTATACTATATCGTTCTAATTATATTTATAATTCTTTTTAGTTAATTTTATAAAAAGAGTTATAATTAATAAATATTCTTTAATAAATTATTTATAGAAGTTTATAAAATCTAGAAATAATTATATTTTTTTAACTATAATAAATTATTTCTATTCTAGAATTTCTTTTATCTTATTTAAATTTATTTTAAATCTCTTAATATTAATAATATACTCTAAAAATTCAGTTTTAATAATATAGAATTTATATTTTAATAGTTTTAATAAAATACTTATATCTATTAAAATCTATAGTATTTCTTATATAATCTTAATATATTCTTCGAGGGTTTTAATAAAGATTAAGATATTATTTAGAAATACTATATAGTAATTATCGAGATATTTTCTTAATAAGTTATTAATCAAATATATATATATTATTAGTATATTAATAAGCTCGAAAGATATAAATTTAGTATTTATAATATCTATATTATATATAGAATATTATTTTCTATTTATTTCTTTTCTTAATTCGAATTAAGTTAAATCTTATATATTAATCTAACTTTATAAAATATTTAGTTTTCCCGATTCGATCTTATAGTTTATTAGTTAATAATAATAAATATTAATCTTTAATAATAATAATATTAAATTTTCGATAGTTAATAACTAGTTTACTTTTTTTATTCCTTTTCTTTAATATAAAGAAGATTAGTACTCTTATAAATAATAAGAATTTCTTGATAAATCTTTTAACTAAATTTTCGTCGAGGTACTTATAAAGTAGTTTAAGTTTCTTTTCTAATAGTAATATAATTAGTAAGAATAATAATTTCTTTTCTTTTTCTAATTTTATCTTATAATCTTAAGACTGATATTTCGATAATATCTTCTCTTAAAGTTTTTCTTTAAAAATCTCAATATATTTCTTATACTATATTAGTATATACTCTAATAAAAGATCTTAAACTAAAATATTCAATCTTAATAAATATATTGTTTTTAACTTCTAACTAAATATCAACTTTATAAAGTTTTATATAAACTTCTTCTTATACTTATATTTATTATATTATATAATTCTTATAATCTAATTAATATATAAATTATAGTTTTTTAATTATAATATTTCTAAGATTATTTAGTTTCCTTTTAATAGAATTAAATTTATCTTTATCTATTTAGAATACTATTTTAGTTATATTTTAAATTTTTATATTTTATATTAAATCTATTTATTACCTTTAACTAATTATCTATTAATAAGATAAAGTTAATATAAAACTAGTTTCTTAAAAGTTTATAATTTTATTAATATTATAGTTTTTAATATTATAAAATTTTCTATTACTTTTAAATTTATTATTATTTAGAGTATTTACTTATTTATATATATTTTATATAAGATTTATTTTAATTTTAAAGTAGCTTTCAGTTTATTAACTAGATTTATTATAAGTTATTATTATTTAACTTTAGTTTTATTTTTATAATACTTCTTATTAATTTATATAGAGTTCTTATAAATTATCTTGAGTTCTTTATTCTTTTTATAATTATAAAACTTTTTTTAATTATTAATAATATCTTCTTGAATTATTACTACTTAGAATTCCGATTATATATATAAGATTCTTTTTACTAAAATATCTATATATTCTATAAATACTTTATATCGGAATATTTATATTACTATTTAATACTTCTAATTTATTTCTTATAATAAGATTATTTATTAATCTTTATATTTATATTAATATATTATTTCTCAAGTTTCTCTTTTATTTAATAGTTCTATAATAATAAACTTTATAAGTTTTTATTAGGATCTTGTTTCTTATTATATTCTAATAATAAGTATATCTAGTTCTAATTTATAATAACGATTTAGTACTAGATATCCTTTAATATCTTATATATTATTTTATAATCTAATACTTTCTATTTAATTAACTCTTTCTTTATATCTCTAGAATCTAGTTCTCTATTTATTGATTTTTTCGAGTAGCTATACTTCACTTTGTTTTAGTAGATTATTTTATTATATAAGTTCCTTCTTAAACTTTCTTAGATACTATTCTATATTATTTTTATCTTATTAATATACTAGATATTAGTTATTATAATAAACTATTTATAATAATATTATATAGTTATCTTTTTAAAAGATCGACTAATTACTTATTATATTAATTTAGTATTTAAGTATATTCTAATAACTATTTTATTTTATTATAATCTTAAGTTATTTCTTTCCTTTCTAATTATTCTTTTTTTCTAATTTTATTTTTTAGAACTTCTTTTAATAATCCCGAGCTTAGTATTTTAGAAATCTATATTTAAAATAAAGTTTCTATTCTTATTAATAATTCTTTTCTTTTTAAAAAAGATTATTCTTAGTATTTATAATATTTAATTTTATAAAGTCTTTATAAGTATTAGTACTTTATTATTTATAAAACTAGTTTAATTTATAATATCTTTTATTTTCTTAAAATTACTTTAATTATTTATTTTACTAATATTTATATAATATATTATCGACTCGGATTGATTCTTCGATAAAAGAGTTTAAGTCTTTATATTTAATTAATCTCTTTAACTCGAATTTAATAATAAGTTTAAATCTTTTATAATAATAACTTATAATTACTTCCTCTTCTTATTCTATAATATCTATATAATATTTAAACTCGGTAGTATATTTTATAACTAACCTAGTTTATATTAATTTATAGAATTTTTCTTTTATAACTCTTTTTTTATTAGTAATATTAAATACTTAATAAATTTCTATCTTAAATTCTTTAAAGGAATTGAAGATAACTCTAGTAAATTATATATATTCTATTAGCTAGTCCTTATTATCGAAAAAATCTCGAAAGTATAATTAAATCTATTTAGTTATTTTCTCTTTAAAATATAATATAATCTAACTACTAACTGTAATTCGTTTATTAAACTTATTCTAATTAAAGATAATATATATTTCGACTTGAAATAAAAATATCTCGAGTTTATAATAGTTACCTTTGTATTTATCTAGTAAAGCTACTCTAAAAGTTTCTAAGATAGTAATCTCGTATAATTCGTTTATTCTAATATTATTTTTATTATTTTATTCGTTGTTTATAATAATAAGTATAAACAAAGTTAACTAGTTATTAAAAATAGTTCTGGATATAATAAAGATATCGATTCAATATATAATATAATAAAGATATTTAAAATATTATAAATTATCGGTTTTTTAAATTATATAGAAGTAGTTAGAGTCTCGAGTATTAATAGTCGCGGCGATATATAATATTATTATAAGTTTATTATTGAAAATAGTTATATAAAGAATCGATCGATTATAAATAATAGTAAATAAATAATTATAATTAAGATTAAATACAAAGTTCTATATATTATAGAAAAACTATTTATTTATATAAACTTTTATTCTTTATTATTTTATTATTCTTATTAGTTCTATTATAATAAGACTAATAGAATTAGTAGAATATTATATAGTTTTTATTTAAAAGTTCTATTAAAAGTACCTTTCTTTCTTTAAATATCTTTATAATAATAGATATTTATTTACTTAAAATATTATTTAATCTATTAGTATCTTCTTTCTTTTAAATACCGATATTATAACTAAAGTTCTAAATCTTTTAACTTTACTTTAATATATAATCTTAGTCTTAAGATTATAATATTCTATTTTATAATAATTATCTTTTTAAATTTAAAGTCTCTTAATTATTATATAACTCGGTTTATAATAAATATCTTAAGTAAATACTCGGTTTTCTTTATTAAAAACGAAGTTATCTTAATTATAAATAGTTTATTTTATAAAACTTAGATTAAATATTCTATTATCTATATAGAAAAAAAGTTAAAGTTAATCGAGCTTATAACTTTTATATTTAATACTAAGTTTAAGAAACTTCTAAAGTTTTTTTAAATTTTCTTTATATAATATAAACTAAGTATTATAGAGATATATATAATCTTTATTATAATAATAAATTATATTTATAAAAGAGATAGTAATAATAAACTCTTTATAATTACTTTATAAAAGGTTAAGAATCTAATTAACTAGTAAAAAAAATAATAAATATTTAAATAAAATATAATTATTCTAATTATATAATTATTAACTTTAACTAACTATTTTATTATTATATACTCTTTTATAAATATTAATAATATTGAATTACTTATACTAATTAAATATATAATATATATATATATATATTTTTAAAATCTAAGTTTAATCTTTTTTCACTTTATTATTTATATAATTATAAGATCTAATTAGAAGGTAATAAAGAAAAAACTTTTAAATATAATTTTTTTTATAAGATATTATTAAAGAAACTAGAAGTAGTTAAAGAATATATTATAGATAATTTATTTAAAAGTTTTATTAAACTAAATTAAATACTTTTTATAACTTTTATTTTATTTATAAAAAAATCTAATAACTCTCTTTATTTATATATTAACTTTTAAACTTTAAATATCTTTATTTATAAGAATAGATATTTACTTCTATTTATTAATAAGATTTTAACTAAGTTTTTAAAAATAAAAGTCTTTATTAAACTAAATATCTATTAAATATTTTATTATATTTATATAAACTCGATCTTTAAAAAGTATATTATATTTTAAACTTAGTATAGTATTTATAAATATAAAGTTATATCTTTTAAATTAATTAATAACTTAATTATATATTAGTAATATATAAATAATATTCTATTTGATTTTCTTAATATTTTTTATACTATTTACTTTAATAATATTTTAATTTATTTAGAAAATAAACTTGATTATATAATTTATATTATCTAAATATTTCAAAGACTTAAAGATATTAGTTTATAAACTAATTTTAAAAAATATAAGTTCGATATTAAATATATAAAATACTTTAACTTTATTATCTTAATTAATAATATCGAAGTTAATCTCGAGAAGATAATTATTATCTAGAAATAAATATACTTGATTATATTTAAAAGTATTTAGTTATTTCTAGATTTCTATAACTTTTATTAATAATTTATTTATAATTTTAATATAATTATAAAGTCTCTTATTAATCTAATAAAAATTATAATTTACTTTAATTCTAATACTAACTATTAGTAGTTATTTAATATATTTAAGAAAATATTAACCTCTATTTTACTTTTATAATATTATAACTATAATCTCTTTTATATATTTAAAACTAATATATCAAATAAAGTTGTAATAAATATACTTTCCTAGAAATATAGTAATAACTAGTTTTTAATTATATATTTCTCAAAAACGATATAACTAGTTAAACTTAATTATAAAGTTTATAATAAAGAAATACTTATAATTA
>LNKV01000045.1:0-210360 GCA_001465935.1 Clarireedia homoeocarpa | reverse complement strand
ATTATATTATATTATAAAATAATTAATATTTAAAAATAAATTTAATTATATTTTTCATATATTTATTAATATTATAATTTATATTTCTTTTTTAAAAAAGATTTAATAATATTTTAAAAATTTAAATTAGGTTTTTTATTATTAATTATTTATAAATAAATAATTAAATTAAAATTTATACTTAATATTATAAAAAAGATTTTAATCTTTTATTAATTATTATTAAAATCATTAATTTAAATTTTTATTAATAATAAATTTTATTTAATTAATTTTATTATATATATTTTTAAATAATTGAAATTTCTTTAAAATACTTTATAATTAAAAATTATAATATATTTAAATATAAAAGAAAAATAAATTAATATAAATTATTAATAATTTTAATATTAATAATTATATTTAATTTAATTTCTTAATAAATAAATATTTTTAGATTTTTAAAAAATAATTAATTATTTTTTTAAATTTAAACTATTTTAAATAATAAAAATTTACTTTATATTCTTTATTAATAAATTAAAAAAATATTAAATAATTTCCTTTTTAATTAAATTAATAATTTTTTATTATTAATTAATATAATTAATAAAGAAATAAAAAATAAAAAAGATTTTTATTTATTATAAATAATATAAATCTTTAAAATATTATATATAATAATTTAATTATAATATTACTTTAATATAATTAAAATCTTAAACTTTAAAATAATCTTATATTTCTTTAATATATTTTACTTAACTTTTTAATATTTTTTTTTAAAATAATTATATTTATATTAAGTAAATAAAAGTATTTATTTAATAACTTTTATATAAAAGTAATAATTCTTTAAATAATTAAATATATAATTAGAAATAAATTTATAAATAACTTTAATTTATTTTTATTTTTATATTTAACTTCTTTATATTTAATTAATATTCTTATATTTATTTATTAATCTTATTAATTATAATTAAAAAGTTTAAAATACTTAAAAGTAAACTTTCTTAAAAAAAAAGAGTAATATAATAATCTAGATATTATAAGCTTTTAATATTAGTGATTTCTATATATTACACTTATCTGATCGCCTGATATTTCAGGATATCACCCTTAGTGGTAAGGTAGACCTTTGAGTATACCTAGCGTGTACGTGCCTTAAGTACATAACTTATATAACTACTACGTGTATATAAGCTCTTAAGGCCCTTTGACCCTTTTAGTTCTTTAGTTGTTGATTTTAAGAATAGTATGATCTTATTCCCACAGCGTATCGTTATATAACTGATCGCCTAATTGATCAGTGGGTAGGTGGGGGCACTTGCCCCACCACACTACGGCAGTTTGGTGTCGCAGACTTGAACCTCTTATAATTCCTTTACTTATATGTGAGCTTAAGGTCGCTGAGTCCTGCGACGAAGTTTTTATTATAATAAAGAAGAAGATATTTGTCTATTATTACACCACAATTACTGCACTAAGCAACTGGACTCTTCGTCGCTGTTTCTAATGTCCCCGCTTCTAGCAGCTACACCTGTTTGTCGAGAACCAAACAACGGATATACAATATCAAATAAGACCCTTTCCAACTCAGTATTCTCTACAAGTCTTTCTCCTGCCCCCTCGGCTTCGTATTTTTGCACCATTTCACGAGTGGTAAGCTCGATCTTCTCATCTTCTGTGAATATATAGTCCAGGGGTGGTCTGGGTACTGCTTGTAGGTTGTTTTTGATAATTTCAAGTCTTATTGCTTTTGCAAATTCTTCAAGTCTTGGAATTCCTGTGAGTATGTTAGTATTATCCATCTGAAAAGTTTTGTAGTGGCAAGAAAAGGTTTTACCGCAGTCACAAATGCTTCCTGAAATACAAAAATGTTAGCAAGACTTAATCTATTAAGAAATGAATAAGTAGTCTAATGGTTTCTTACCTTGATCACCTAGAACCAACGCTTTCTCTTCATGCAGACGTCTGATTCCGTTGTCATCTAGCGTAAGCTCATGTACAAGACCCCATAATGGCTTTGCTATGAGAAGGCTATTTGCAGAAGCATAAAACATCAAATGACAGAGATCTTTCTTTCGAATTGAATCTCTTGCTGTTCTCGGTAAGCAACTTATAAACCTGAGAAAGTGAGAACAATGTCACGTACAAGCAACAATCACATCCTCCGTTCCATATAAGTACTTGATTGGTAGAAAACTGTCTTCCAACATATTTTGGGTGTTGACCATAGTACAACCATTCAGCATGAAGCGTATACGTTTGACATAGATCCAGAAGACCTGTGCTGGAATCTCGTTACCATATATGAGTTTTTTTAGGAATTCCTTGCGTGCTTTTTCCCTCATTGTTTCAGGGAGAGGGCGGGTGGCAGTGTCCGTCTTTATGCGAAGATAAAGTAGCCCGCGAGCCTGCTCAAAGTCTTTTTGGTCAAGTTGTTTTCCACCTATGGATTGTTAGGCAGGCGGAAAGTTCTATGCCGGGATAAACACTCACTGAGCTTGAGAAAGAGATTCTTTGCTTTGTCGTGTTCGAGAAACAAAGCAAGTAATTTATCTTCAGGTATACACTCTTCTCTTAGTATATTTTGGGGTAGATCCAAAGTCTGACCCGGTGGCAAAGTTTCAGCAAGAAGCTTGACTGCCTTGTATAATTTCATGATAGCTCGAACATGGCTAGTTTCAACGGGGGCCACACTTTGGTCTGCCAGGTATTTTCCGATCGTCTTCACAGTCGCAGTCTTGTTGTTGAAAACAATCAAGTCAATCGCATGACTCTCATCCAGCATGACTTTGTTAATTTTCTGGACGTGGACCTCCGATATAGGAAAAAACCGGAAACAAAACCGGTCGTATATCCCTGTGGAACCGCCATTAACGAGAACAAGTTTACCATCGACAACTTTTGAATATGAGTTACGTGCTTTGTTGATGGGAAGATCTCTGAGAAACATCCCTGCTTCTTCGGGATTGGCATGTGCAGCTGTGGCAGCTTTGAACAACAGCTCTCTTACTTCAGAGCCATTGGTACAATCTTCCTCGAGTACAGGAAGGATGGATGTCCGAAGCACAATTAACAGTCTTGGTGCTATAGGAGCAAAGAGATGGAATTCCGTGTAGGCCGAGACTTCCAATTTGCCGGTTCCTGGACTTGGTTTCAGAGTCGATGCGCCTTCGAATATACTGTAGGCATTCTGCGTAAGTAGGAATTCCTCTTCCTTGTTTTTTTGGAGTAACGAGAGCCATGTAAAACCCCTGGATATTATTGATGCACCATTCTGCATCGTCAGGATAGATTCGTTTTCTCAACTTATCCATCCAACCCAGTTGATGATCCATCTCCATGTCAAGAATAACCTTGATATTGTCAAACCACACATCAATAGGTTTCTTTATCCCTTTCTCCTTCATATACTTTAACATCCTTTCTCTGTCGTCTTCGTTATAGTCTTCGGCATTTTCATGAAAATAGCGTTTGTGAAAGCCCGTACTACGGTACTTCATAATGAAAAGGAATTTCCTTAAGGTGTCTCGTTGAGTTCTCGTTATCCAGATATCATCCTTTCCGGAGTCGAATGTCTTTCGAATTTTGCTGATGATTTCTCCGGCCTGAGATTCAAGCACAGATAATTGCTTTTCGACTTGGTGCTGTTTGGTAGATGCGTCGAGATCACGATACATGTCCATCATCCCGAAAGTCCTCGCTATCGTTGTCTCGGTTATTGTCGGTTCTTCACCACTAAGGTTGAGACCGTAAAGCATCGGTTCTCTTGTGCGTAGTTCATTCTTGCGTTTGCCTCTCTTGTTGCCATGAGTTTTGTAATTTCGAGATCCAGTTGTTGGTTCGCCCGGATGTGAGTAATTTCGTAGAATGAAGCGTGGGATGAAGTGATGATATTGCGACTTTTCCTGAGCTTCGGCTGATGATTCCGCCATTTTTTGAGAATGAAATTTGGTAATTCAGAAGGCAATACAAAGTTCGGGAGGTTATAAATTTTAATTCATTCGAAAGCTGAAACCCAGATTCATTCGAAATAGAAAGAAATTCGTGTATTGCAAACGCCAGGGGGTTCTGCAGTTCTGGTGGAGTCCACGCAGATAAATCGGAAGTAGGAATGAGCTGCTACGTCGATAGGAATAAAGGATAATGAGTGAGGGAGAGAGTTTACGACCTGAAAATGGGAGGGCTAGTTAATGAGTCAGTTTGGTTTTAATTTTCTGCCAATGGGAAGCTGTCTTAGGTGTTGGTGTTGTGTTAGTTGTTATAACAGGTTATGTGGCGGCCTGAGGACCTTAGGCTCAAAGGGTAGCCACCTGTAATCAGTAGGTATTAACCTTCGTATTTAGATTATAACTGTCTTTATTATCGAGGGTATAAGACCTTTATTTATACCTCTATCTACGCCCTTAATCACTTCCTGTAGTCGCTCTCCTGTAGCTGTTCACTGTTGAGTATCCCAAATGAGGTTTTAATCTCATTCGGTCATTTGTCGGTCGCTTGTACAGCGACAGTGACCAACCCTTTCGAGAAACAACTTTTGCTGGATCCGGTTGTGCAGCCGCTATGACGCGCTGCTGTTCATGTAGTGTTGACGATCTCAAACTCCTCCCTTCCCAATTCGAAATGAGGAGACCCAGCCTTATGTCACGTGCCGAGTTAGCTTTCAGCTCATGGCATTGGCATCCGCACCAACCTCACGTCAACCTCACGTCCATGTCGGAGCCCAACATTGTTACAGTACAAGGGGCATCGCAACCCAAAATACAGCTTCGTCCACCCTCCATATCGTCACCTTTGGGCTCCACCGTAGAGCTACCCTCCCCGACGGAGTTCGAAATACATGGCTACCTCCTACAGCTTAAACTGGCTCGTAACCCAAAGTTTGAGTGGGCAACGATCACGAAGAAGTTCTCGGTAAGGTGGTCAGGTATAGGATGGACAGCAGATTCACTACGCTGGCGGTGGTCAGATATGCCTGAATCAAAGGGAACCTGCGGCCAACAAGCTGTCCCGGCCACTCCCCAACCTGCCCCGCCATCCACAGTCCCGTCTGCCTCGCGCAATGCACCGATGTCGTGTCCGGCACCCTACCATGCATTTACGAACGCTACAACCATGAAACCACCGCCTAAGAGCATCCCAGCAAAGTATGGACTACAGTTTAACTTTCTCTCCAAGACTTGGAAGGAGTATGTGCCAATGGAGCTTAGCACATTGGCAAAATGCATTGGATCTAGCTCGACACGTGTGCTTGGAATCGCGTACTATGGAAATCACCCAATCCGATATGTCTCAGTTCTCGGCACCGTTTCTTCCGTAGAGAACGTCCATCTCAATTCCATGTTTACGATCGCCAATGGAAAGGGAACGGAACTCAAATGTGCTTCGACATTTGCTCCAGGCTCAACGCAACCTACATCAGACGAATACAAGCACACCGCGCCAAGCTTCCCATCACAAGGGTACTCGTACCTTTTCACCCATGGACGCGATACAGGTTGGCATG
Organism: Clarireedia homoeocarpa; assembly: GCA_001465935.1. Taxonomy (NCBI): domain Eukaryota; kingdom Fungi; phylum Ascomycota; class Leotiomycetes; order Helotiales; family Rutstroemiaceae; genus Clarireedia; species Clarireedia homoeocarpa. The sequence continues at coordinate 204,863 of LNKV01000045.1, read as the reverse complement.
GAAATCCTGGCCACAGGGAGACTTGGGTTGTACCGAGGCGACGTATGCCTTCACCTCCATTACAGACATCATCTTTCAGCGCTTGATATAGCCGGTTTTCGGGACAAAGCGACACAATACAAGGAGAGCACATTAGATCGCCCGTGGGTTCTTCCCCCACAAGACAAACCAGTTCCCTTGTCATTTGAGGATGACCTGCTTCGTGCTCTCACCAACCCAACCGATGCAGAACTTGTTACTACCAATTCGAATGCGCGTCCCGGAACAGACTGGACGTGTCCCAATGCTCAGTGCCTTAGGTTCAACCACAGTTTTAGCAAGGCATGTGTACGGTGTAAGCATCCACGAATCCCACTGCTTCCTCTCTTGCCTTGCAGGTGTCAGACCTGTGCGAGATTCCAACATCTCTATTATTCCTAGCCTTAAGAAGCCTACTCCAACATTTATGCCGCCATTTCGTCTCACCTGAAATTCATCGACCTCTGTTCTGTCATTACTTCCATGACCTGATCTCTCCGCCTGCCGAGCTTCTCACGACCGAGACTACAGCCTTCAACTTCCTTGCCTGCGTAGGCTGCACAAGGCTGCGGCCTGCTGCTGCGGAAGGCGCTCAGCGGGAATCAAGCACACAATCGATTCTGTACTGAATGCGGACGTTGGCCACTGCCAGGCGTCCATCGATATACACTGGGTTTGCGGTGGAGGGAACATGGCGTCTTTGCACGATGCCTAATATGTGGAAGCATCGCTAGAGGCCCGGAGAATAAGGCGGTGGAGATATGTTTATTGTGCCATGGGCAGGATTGGGAGAGGCAAGAGCAAGTGGAGGAACAAGAGAGGGTGCGGAGGAAGGTGAATGAGCAGAAAGAAAACGAAATTGGATTAATAGCGGTTGGACCTTCCAGATGAATTGCTCCTACCACACTCACTAGCTACAGTCTCATTCTGTCTATAAACTCGCCCTCGTGTAATTAATCCTACTCTTCTAAATTGAATTCGCTTCCTCCCCTAATCTCTACTGAGCTACAGAGCATGTTTTACCAATAACGCTGTCTGGAATTGGGAAGTAGAACTATCGGAGCCGCTACCACTGGCAGAGCCAGAACCAAGCCTCGGGTGGCCAGCAGCAGAAGAGACTGCGAGGCCGGCCCCGGAAGCAAATGTGAGGCTGGCTGTGAAGCTATAGGAAGGGCATGAGATTTCCAGAGGTGTTATCGGAAGTGATGGTTTTGTCGATGGACATTACGGATTGATGGTCCGGAGTTGGAGACTGTGATGTTGAGTGTTGACAATGTGGTTTTATTTGAACTTGCTTTCTCCTGCTCGTTTCTTTTATAAGGAGCAATATTTTTATACAAGAAGCCCCTTCGCGCAAAGTCGGGTGATTAGTAAAGTGCGAACTGCTCTTCAACGTGTGGCCCTCAGTAGGCAAGTGCTGCGCATCAGACCAGTTTCACCTGATCAATTGTATGATCCTGGCGGCGGCAGAATTACTGTAATTCCAATTCTTCTTCCAATAACATTCTGCTTATCGGATACGTGGAGGTTTGCCGGGTATCTGCGCTACCATTGTTGTGACGTGTTAACACAAGAGGTCTCAGGTCAGATCACCAATCATTCAGATAATTGGTAGTAGTACTCAGGCTCCGCCCGGGTACAGATGCGTTACACTCCTACACGAGAGCGCAAAGGGAGAACTCTCGAAGACGGAAGCGTACTCTCATTAAAAGGCTCGTGAATTTGCAGAGATAAGCGGCGCTGATACAGCGTTCTTCATTTGAATAGCCTACATTCTCTTTCTAGGCTTCAACCATATATGCAACTCAGGCTTCTCCCAGACGGTGTAAGCTTTCTGGTCCACAACCCAATCCCTGTCCTCATGACTGATTTCAATATCGAAGTTCCAGACAAGCCGAGCCAAGACCATCCTGATTTCAGCATAGGCAAGACTTTGGATTTTATTAGCTCTCCACTTCGGAATAGGGGTGGACTATATAGACCTACTTCCTACCAATACAATTACGGGGCCCAGCGGAGAAGGGTTCGACGGCGTCCAGCCTATCATTTTTAAAACGCTCATCTCCTAGCCAGCGCTCAGGAACGAAAGAATCCGGCAAAGTAAACGAGTTCGGATCATGGTGGACAGTCCACATGTTAATATCAACAATAGTCTGTTCAAGATTATCACCATTTATTCACACTCAGTGCGTGTCCATACGTACGTTCTGGGGAATAAAGTAACCGGCAATCATACTGCCACCACGTGCTGTGATTCGGGGTCCGCTACCTGGCACTGGTGTGTAGATTCGGAGAGATTCGTTGACGACCGCATTAAGGTAGGTAAGATTTTGTGTGTTGAGTAGATCAATATCAGCCTCATTTTCGTATGCGGAGCGAACCTCGCCAGTCAACTTGGTGAGGAATTGGGGGCTCATGGTCAGGAAGTAAATGGCGCCAGACAGAAGCGTTGCAGTGGTTTCCGAGCCGGCTACAACGATGAGCTCTGCGTTCGCTACCAGCTTCTCGAAAGATAGAGGCTGAGATAGAGATCAGTGTGAGTGCTAGGCAGAAAAGTCGTCCGGGGGCTTACATAGTCTTTTTTCTTCCCACCCTGAATCATTTTATTAATAAAATCTGGTCGATTCGTGCCTGAGTCGATACTTTTACGGACTCGTACTGTCGCTAGCTCAAGGTTCTCTTTATAATTTTTTGTCAGGGTTCCAATCAGGAAGCCTTGCATTAGGGAGGCCAAAGGTCCGAATCTTTGTATCTCGGTTCGAAGGCGGATGAACTTAAGCACGTCAAAAGTGAGAGACACCCAAGAGTGGTAGCGCGAGTTCTCTAGACATCCGAAGGACTCGCCGAATGCCAAGTCACCGATGATGTCAAAGGTAAGCCAATTCAACCACGACGTCATCTCGACCAGTTGTGTTCCGTTCTGGGAGGTCCTCCGGAGACCTTCGAAGAGCTTATCAATATACCCACGGATGATGGGTTGCTGCTCCATCATCGTTTGGGCAGAGAAAGCATGGGATAGTATTCGACGTTGCATTGAGTGTTCCTCACGGGGGGCGCCAAGGAGGCTGTTGGCGTTTGGCGCATAGTTAACAGGATCCTTTTCGTTCTCGTCTAGGCCGCCTTTTCGATGGCCTTTTAGATCTCTTTGGCCTTCTGGATGTAGAACATTGACAGTGTCGGGTGCTACGCGGACCACTGGGCCATAAACGAGATGGAGCTCAAGTAGGTCTTTGTGGACCAGGCCTTTAACGACGCTCCTGGAGTAAAAAAGTTGCGTCGCCGCCCACAGCTTTGGTCCGGGCATGTGTCGTAGGGGGTGCAGGAAGACATTGTAGAGCGGGAGCAAAAGGAGAAAATATAGAAAGCTCTGAGCTGTTAGAGATAGTTCGGGGATAGAACACTGAAAAAAACATACCAGACTGATAATTCCTACAAGGACGCGTAAGATTACCCCTATTAGGCCATGGCGAGCGCAGGCGTCGAGGGGGTCATAGGTGCCGAGCAAGGCAAACATTCTGAGTAAGGGATGGTTCGAGGCCTGGATTTATTGATTGATGGAAAAGGGATTCATTGACCGTCCATTCTACCGTCAGGGTTATATACAGGTGACTTGCTTAATCGCCGGCCTTTTCGGCACTACTTTGCGTCGCAGTTGTGACTCGGGGAATATCGTGCCTTTGGGCGCGGCTTGAGCCAGATGATCCGACTTAAGGTTGCGGGTAAAGGAGGGCACCCAATCCCTGCCGGGTGGGGATACATCCCAACGACATCAGAAGCGGGTGCGGGTCATGTGGGGCTACAGATTTACAGTCCTGTCGCTGATGCCCACATATTTGCATTCTAGGATTTCCCCTTCTTTTCCTCTTTTCTAACGCGTCAATACACACATATATATAAAGACTGCGCCGGCGACGGCTACACGGAGCTTGGTGCAAGATGCCATAGGGAATGTTGTATAGATTTGGTAGGATGTTAGAACCGAAGGGCGTAATAGCAATTGATCGATAAAGGGCCCACACGTGATATACGCTTCTCGCGACCGTTATCCATTCCATAGGGTGTCGGGGTTCTGTTATCGGGAGATGCTAAACTCTAGTCAAGACGCCCCATCTTCCTAACTGGCGACCCCGTCCTATCAATAAATCCGCTTACGTATTAAACTTACAAGTACTTTATAATGTGCGTGGAGACCCTCTCTCCGAGCAGTTCCCATTAGACCTCGATTGGGGCAGGTGGGCGCCTGTACAGAAAGCGAAGTTGTGTGTAATGGGCCAGTGTAGTACCGAAGTAGACGATCAACCTCCCTCGCCTCCATAGGGGTGGGAATAACCCAGTCAATCTTGGTGGTCGAGGCTTAGTATATCCACAAAAATCACGGAGTAACGGAGATTTTTTTTCCTCTCCGTTCAACTGGTTTCCCCGGCCGCGGTAATTGACTTTTATGGGACCGGATTACCAGGAAGCGTTGCCGCCCCTGGTAATCCGGTCTCGTAAAAGTGTGTCCCTCTACCTACTTACTTACGTTAGTTAGTTGTAAGTGGAAGGAAGTCTAGTCTGCCTCCACGGCAGTGGCCCCCGGAGAGCCAGCGGAGCGTCATCCACTTTTTTTCTATATATCTATCTGTATAAAACTTAGTATATCCATATGTACCCGGGGAAGCCGGACAGACTTGGTAGGGTCCTTGATTCATTGATTTTTCATTTTAACGACCTTTTTAAGTCCAAGACTATATAGGTCGGTAGAGACTTATAGAGTCTCTATAAGTCAATTTTATAGAGAAGAAACTAGCAAAACTTCTTTATATCGACTATAGTATCTTTAACTTGATAGACTTTTCCTTTAACAAATAACGCTATATTCCTGCAAGCCATCCAAACCATGGACTCGATTCTCCAAAGCATGCAACACCCACCCGAGTGGACCCTCGAAGGGGAACTCCAAAAACCCCCTAGAAAAAGCCAGATCCACCACGCAGAAATCTTACGACCCGTCTGCACTGCCCTTCAAATCGCACTTCTGAACGTGTATCTCCCAGCGGGTGCACGTCCGAGTGCAGTGGTGGGCCACTCGAGCGGTGAAATCGCAGCAGCGTATGCGGCTGCTGCGGTTAGTATGGAAGAGGCGATTATTGTTGCGTATTACCGGGGCTTTGTGATGCGCGATCAGGAAGTGAAAGGCGGGATGGCGGCGGTTGGGCTGGATGCTTTGACTGCTAGTCGGTTTTTGAGACCAGGAGTAGTAGTAGCTTGTGAGAATAGTCCGAGCTCGACGACTATTTCTGGGGATGAGGATGTGCTGAATGTGATTCTCGATGATATTAGAGAGAGTCATACTGGTGTTTTGGCTCAGAGATTGAAGGTAGATATGGCTTATCATTCTCAGCATATGGTACCTCTCTCCCACAAGTACCGGGAACTATTAGAGGATGAGTTGCAGTCCAGATCTATTACACGGAAAGATCTATTGGTGCCCATGTTCTCGAGTGTTTCGAACGAAAGAATTGTCTCGGGCAAAGCCCTCTCGGTAGATTACTAGATCACCAATTTGGTGTCACCGGTACGATTTAATACCTCCTTGACATCTGCATTACACGAGCAAGGGAGTAACTACCTGGTTGAAATTGGCCCGCATTCAACACTGGCTGGGATGGCGAGACAAATCTGCTCTGCTGCGGGTGTAGCTTGCAACTATTGCTCTACTTTTGTTCGCTCATCGCATAGTACAAGCAGCATGCTAAAGGCACTCGGGACGCTCTTCCAGCACGGTATTTCTATCAAATGGAATAACCTAATCCCAGAAGGAAGTTCTGACTGACCTCCCCCGCTATCCATGGAATCACTCAAATTCATACTGGTACGAAAGCCGGGTTAGTAAAGCTTGGAGACCAAGACGATTTGGTCATCACGAACTTCTAGGACTCCGAGTCCCGCAAACTACAGACAATGATCCCGTCTGGCGGGTGATGCTCAGTCTGGACGATGTACCCTGGCTGGCAGATCATCAGGTCAAGGGCGATATTGTCTTCCCTTTCGCGGCTTATGTTTCTATGGCTGGTGAAGCTTTCCGTCAAGTGAGCGGAGTTCAGGAAGGCTATTTTGTTCATTATCCAAAACCATCGCCGTAGCAGCTTTTACTTGACGAAAGAACTTTGGAGGTGGTAACTTCTTTGCATCTTCGGAATCGGACTGATATCGAGGGTGGTGGAAATATGTATGGCTTCACAGTTGCCTCGTACACTGGGTCGACCTGGATCCAACATTTTAAGGGGTTTATTGGACAACCAGAGAATATGTTTTCTCCTACAATCAATAAAAACCCTCTACCTAGACGAGTGGTCACTAAGAACTGGTATGAAGCGATGGCAAGAACTAGGGCTAGCATACGGGCCCACATTCCGTCGAGTTGAGAGCCTCAGAGCTTCCACTATAGATATACTCGCCGCTGCTAAACTATCCAGCCCATCAGAACACCCAGATAATTCTCCCCTTCTACATCCGACGACACTAGATGCGAGTTTCCAAGTCGGACTAGCTGCTTTAACAAAAGGTCTTTGCAGAAACTTCACTCAGCGGCAAGTCCCAACTCTTATAGAGGAACTAGAATTCCACCATTCCCGCGGGGAAACCGAATGTATAGTTTCTTGTTCCACCAAAAGCGGCGCCGTAACAATCGACGGTGTAACAACCGACGGAAAGCCATGTCTGCGCCTGCGCGGCATGAAGCTCACCACCCTTGCCGACGACAGTCTCATATCCGAAGACGACAAGTTCGGCGCAGCATGTCTCAAGTGGGTTCCGGACTATGACTTCACGGACATCAACTCCCTGATTAAGATACCCACTTCTAGCAATCACGAAAAGCAGATTATCGAAGAAATGGCTCTTCTATGTATTGTTGAATCTCGTCATCTGCTTAAGAACTTAAAACCAAGTATGCCGCATCTCGTGAATTATCGGGCCTGGTAGGAAAGAGTAGCAGATGAGGCGCTGGAGGGTAGATGTAGGCTGCGGCAGAAGCCCAGTGGGCGGGGCCCCAATGGGCGGGCTGCTGACCCTTTGGGGCCCCACTGGGTGGGCTGAGAAAATGAAAACCCGGCCCATTACCCAGTGGGTTACCCATTACCCATTACCCAGTAGGTTACCTAATTACCTAGTAAGTAATAAGCTGGGTTATAAGTAATAGGCAATAACTAATCTATTATAGAAGAGACTACAATAGAGTTGAGAATATATAAGTAATATTTTAACTAAACAAAATCACAAGTTCAATTTTCGGTACAAAGTATAGTAGAAAGAGTATATTTTTGAGATTAGTAGAAATTATTTTCTATATAACTTCTTAGTCTAAAATAGGTCCTAGGTTCTTAGCAGCCTATTGGTTCTTAGCAGCCCGCTAGGTTCTTGGCAGCCTACTGGGTAACCTATAAGCGGGACATCCTATTGTCCTATTACCCGCCCAGCCCATGGGGACCCAGTGGGCGGGACAAGAAATGGAAAACCCGGCCCATGGGGCCCCACGCCGCAGCCTAGGTAGATGTCCTATATTGAAAAACACAGCTGTCGATCTAGTTGCCCTCCCTGCTCTTGAACGCCAACGCAAGAAAGAGCAATTCAGCAACCTCGCCTCCTCCTCTGCCCTCGTAAACTCCTTCGCCGAAGCCATTATACAAATCTCCACCAATATTCAATCACTGTTCACCGGTCAACTCGACATCCTCGAGCTCCATTTGAAAGAAAACAACCTCGCCCGTATCTACGACGCCGTTAGCTTCGACTACAGCTACTTCATCCGCACGCTCTCCTCCATCATTCCCAACCTCCGCATCCTTGAGGTCGGTGCCGGAACAGGCGGCACCACGGAGCTGATCCTGCGCGGCTTACAGTAGCAGCAAAACGTAGGCCGCCGTTTCCTGCTATACACTAAATACACATTCACTGATATCTCGGCGGGATTCTTCCCACAAGCGCGGGAGCGCTTCGCCGGCGCCAAGAATATGGAGTTTAAAGTTCTCGATGTATCGCAGGATCCGCTGATGCAGGGGTTTGGGCGGGAAGAGTACGACTTGATAGTTGCGGGAAATGTAGTACACGCGACGCCGAGTCTGTCGCAGACGCTCAGACATCTGCAGATGTTGGTTCCGGCAGGGGGACAGCTTGTGTTGACGGAGTTTTGTACCAAGTTTCGGGCGCCGAATTATATTTGTGGGAATTTTTCAGGGTGGTGGTTGGGGGTAGGGGACGGGAGGGAGTGGGAGCCGTATGTGGATGTGGGGAGATGGGATAGGGAGTTGAAGGGGGCGGGGTGGGGAGGCGCGGGGGAAGTGGTATTGGATGCGGGGGAGGGGTGGCATTATTGTGCTACGATCGTTGTGAGGAAACCGGGAGTGAATGATATGAGCTCTTTGAGAGAGGTGTCGATTGTGTGTGATGATCTTGAAGCAAGTTTTCACCGGGTTCTTCTGGTTTAAAGAAAGAAGGTTGCACTTCGCAGTTCGTCAACTTCCATGACGCAGCATTATCATTATCATCATCATCATCCATAACAGGCGATTTTATAGTCACCCTCGACCTCGAAACTCCTTTCTTCGACCCCCTAATCGAGACCAACTTCAAGCTCTTCCAGAACTTTCTCCATAAGCTAAACAACTATAACGCCAATCTCCTTTGGCTCATGCCCCCCAAACAAGTATCCTGCCCGGACCTATATAGCGGCCAATCCCTCGGAATCATCCGCACCGCGCGATCAGAGCTCGACCTCTTACTCACCGCGCTCGAAATTGCGACCGAAAACCCTAATTTTGGAAGACATGTTGTGGATGTGTTCCGGAAAGTCTTGAGACAGGGAGAGGGAAATCTGGGTGGGCTTGCGCCGGACCGGGAGTTCGTTGTGTATGAGAGGGTGGTTAAAGTTGGGAGTAGGCTGCGGCGTGGGTACCCATAGGTGGGTTTTTGGACTTTTCAACCTACCCATGGGTAACCCATGGGTAGTGTGGGTAGGTTGGGTAGGTGATCTACCTATCCATGGATTACCCATAGGTTGCCAAGAACCTACACGTGATTTCTCAAGACTTGCACGTGATTTTTATAAAAATAAAGTAAATCGCTATTAGTATTAGTATTTATAAAACTATAGAAATTAGTATTTATTAACAGCTTATTACTTTAATTAGCAGCTTGCTACCTTAATATTCTAGCCTACACGTGACCCAGTACTGAGAGTTGCTTTAAATCTGGGCTTCTGATTAGTTATAAATACCTTTTTTTTTTTACTGCCGGGCAGTAAAGCAAGTACAGAGGTTTAGGTGCCGACCCTATCAAAATCAGCAATGCCTGAGGCCAGGGGTATAGCTAATAGCATAGCTCATGGGATGGTATGGCTCATGGTATGGCTTATGACATATAGTATGGCTAATGACATAGCAAATGGCATGGCGAATGGCATGGCAAATGGCATAGCAAATGGGATAGCTCATGGCATGGCTAATGGCATAGCTAATGGCATGGCTAATAGCATGGCGCATGGCATGGCGCATGCCATGGCGCATAGCATAGCTCATCATACCCTAGTTTAGTATATGCCCTTGGCGTCGCTTAGATTAGACACATCTCGGAGGGAAACCCTCCTAACCAATTACACAACTTTTTGCCTGTATATTATTCTCTTTTCTGATAGCTTATATGATAGCTTATACGATAGCTCATAGTATAGCCTATAGTACTATCCTCCTCTATGAATAAAGGTTAAATTTTTATTTGGCAAAACGTAGAAAAAATTAACCTTTATTCATAGGGAGGGATAGTATGGCTTGTGATATATAGTATAGCTAATAGCATAGCTTATGGCATGGCGAATGGCATGGCGAATGGCATGGCATGGCTAATGGCATAGCTAATGGCATGGCGAATAGTATGGCGAATGGCATGGCGAATAGCATAGCGAATAGTATAGCGAATAGCATAGCGAATAGCATAGCGAATAGTATGGCGAATAGCATAGCGAATAGTATAGTAAATAGTAGTATACAAATAGTCTGTCTTCACAGTAGTGGCCCTCGGAGAGCCAGCGGAGCGTCACCTACTAAAAGTAAGCTACTCTCAATTGTACCGTAATTCCCTAGTATATATTATATATATTTTGTATATATTATGTATATTTATATATGGGTAACCCACTGGGTAGTGGGTGGGTTACCCATCAGTATGTTCAACCCACCCACCCACCCACTGGGTATCCACCCACCCACCCACTGGGTATCCACCCACCCACTGGGTTAAAGTCGCAGCCTAGTGGGGAGGTATCATCCGTTTGATTTGCATGGTGAGTTGAGAGCGATGGAGAAATTCGAGGTGGGGAATGGAGATGATGGTTGTTGTGGGGATCAGTGCTTTGAGATGATGTCGTTTGATACTCCTAAGGGGTCTATTGAGAGTTATCCCGCAAGCTATAGTGGCTTGGAGGTTAGTGTATCCTGTTCCGTTGTAAACGAAGTAAACGAAGGCTAATCTCATATGTACAGGAGACTTCTATCATCCTCCCAAGAATGGCATCTCTAGCAACAAGCACAACTATCTCACCAATGGAGTCAATGCAAAAACCCCCACGCCTCTCATCCTAGCACCCAAGTCTCTATCCATCCAACCACTTCCACCCCATCTCCAGCCTCCACCTTCTATGCACTTCTCCCCCAACGCCACCTACCTAATAACCGGCGGGTACGGCGGTCTCGGCCGCTCCATCTCCATCTACCTCGGCGAACACGGCGCCCACAACCTACTCTTCCTTTCCCCCAACGCCGGCCTAACCCCTCAATCGCAAGCCCTCCTCGCCGAGCTCTCCAGCATGGGCTGCCGTGCGACCAGCATCCGGGGCCACGCTCAAAACCCCTCCGATATCCAGCGCGTAATCTTTGCCGCCCCTGCACCCATAAAAGGGGTAATCCATCTCGCGATGCAACTACGCGACGCCTCTATCCTCGACATGACATACGTGCAATGGGTAGAAGTTCTCGCGCCGAAAGTAGACGGCGCTTGGAATCTGCATTGTGGCGCTTGGAAACGAGACATTAGATTTCTTCGTGCTAACAAGCTCGCTGAGCACGGTGTACTACCAGCCTGGCCAGAGCAACTACAACGCGGCGAATACATTCATGGAAGCGTTCTGCCAATATCGACATACACTCGGGTTGCCCGCTTCGGTGTTAGATGTAGCACCGATTGAGGGGGTGGGGTTTGGCGGAGAATAGGGAGGCGAGGAGGAAGTTGAAGGCGCAGGGGCATTGGTTTTTGGATGAGAGGGCGCTTTTGAAGTTTTTGGAGTTGGCGATTTGGAATTCGTTGCCAGTGGGGATGGAAAGGAATGAGGATAGGAGTGGAGGAGTGTGGGTGAATAAGGGTCATATTGTGATGGGATTACTATCGGAGATACCGCTGGATGATCCGTCGGATCGTGCAACTTGGAAGCTGGACCGACGGATGGGTGTTTATCATAATGCTACCAGTGAGAAAGCGTCGCAGGTATTGAGCGGATCGAGTAAGTTGAAAGAATTCCTTGCGCGAGTTGAGAATCAGCCGGAATCCGGCTGCGGCGTGGGACCCCATAGGCCGGGGTTTCAACTTCTTGTCCCGCCCACTGGGTCCCCACGAGCTTCTCAACCCACCTACTGGGTACCCGATAGGTTGCCAAGGACTGTCATATGACTACTTCGTTACAGGCCAAATAAATCAAAACACTGGGTCTAGGAACCTTCCAGCACCTTGCTTAATACAGTAGCATTATAGGCAAATATGTAGCCTTTATACTCCAAATCAATCTTGTTTTCTGGTATCTTATACCCAAAGAGTATTAAATACTAGGAATGATATAGGACCCAGTGTTTTGATTTATTCGGCCTGTAACTAAAGTAACACATGACATTAACCCCTGTAAAACCTCTGTTTTCCCCCACTTAACTACTCTGCACTGACCCCTTGGGTCGTGGGCCGGGTTTTCATTTTCTCAGTCCACCCAATGGGGCCCTATAAGGATCAGGAACCCGCCTATTGGGGCCCCAATCCGCTGGGCTTCCGCCGCAGCCTAAGCCGGATCTGCTGAAAGAGAAGTCGAGCACAGAATTTTTGGCAGCTGAGATTGGAAGGAAGATAACTAGTTTTATTATGAGAACTGAAGAGGATATAGATGCGTCACTCAATCTTATAGACGTTGGGTTGGATTCATTGATAGCGATTGAGCTGCGTCGATGGTTGTGAGAATAAGATCTATATCATTCTCCACTGCTATCTCGACAGCATTCGTAATCGATAAATAAAGGTATTCCCAGATCGAGGAATAATATACAAACGCCGATTTTCTATTATTTTTTATTTGTAAGCTACAGAATATACTAGAATCGTTAATTTACTATAGCTTAAGGATATAAACCTCCTCCAAGCTGTTATATAGTTAGTTGAAGAGCAGATAGATCAGTTCAGTTCAGTTCAATACAAGTATTTCTCTAAGAGCTCTGATTTTCACAGTTATAAACCCTCTCCTTTGAGATTCCGCAACAATAGTCTATCTCAGTTCCTAAAAACGACCCCAACTTCGAACCCAAGTTTGAACCGACTTCGAACCCAAGTTTGAACCGACTTCGAACCCAAGTTTGAACCGACTTTAAACCGACTTCGAACCTAATTTTGAACCCAATTCCCAAACCAACAACAACTCGAATACGAGCTTGCAAGCTATATCTAATTCCACTTTTGAACTGTCATGGAAAGTGCTATCTGATAAGCGGGGTCAGTATCATATGATCTCCTCAGTACTACTGACTGTATCAGGGGTCCATTTGTCGGGTCCACCTGTCAGGTATCGAGGCCCAAGTGATACAGTCAATGCGCATGTAATTATTATATAACAAGTCATTGTCTCTACGTAAATCACTTGGCAAGATCAATGATCTGATTGTAATAGTAATTAGTCTTTAGTCTTTATCCCTCTCTTTCGAGACTCTCAGTACTATTATAAATAAGACTGAGAATCTCAGAAAGAGAGGGGTCAGTTAATAATTACTTTATCTTTTTATATCTAGTTATCAGTAACCTTGATATAAACCTAATTCTCAAACTAATAAATAACTCGAACACGAGCTTGTAAACTATATTCAATTCCGATTTTGAACCTAATTATCAAACTAACAACAACTTGAATATAAGTTTATAAGTTTTAAAACGATTAACAAGTTTAGAGAAATTATTAATAAAACGTATAGTCTAACGTATGACCCCAGTTTATAGATCACCCTATTTAAATAGATCACCAAAATCTTACTAAATATTAACTTTTATATTTTTTATATTTTAATAACTATTGAAGATTTTAAATTGAAAACTTATATATAAGTTAATCTGTATATAGAGAACTTAAATATAAATTCTAGAAACATTTAAATAATTAATAAATTAAATATTTTTATTTAATTAAATTTTCAAGAAATTTTTTTAATAAAAAAGATCTAAATAAAAAACTACTTGATAAAACTATTTAGAAATTGAGATTTAGATTATTTATATATATAATAGAGCCTAGGATTTTATCCTTAGAGTTTTATATTTAATAGTTATTAAATAATAAATTTATCAATAATTGTGGTTTTAGGTGAGATTTGAGGTGATCTATAAACTGGGGTTGTACGTTACTTTATATTCAAACTAATTGTTTATTTAGTCTTTGTGTCCCTCGGAATATCACTACCCGATTACCCCGCGTTCTCGCATCGACTACCCCCGGGCCCCATTATTACCTTCTAACAATTAATTATATATACCTCCGATATATAGTATAAATATATAGAACGATAGTCAGATAGTAAAAAACAATAATTAAATAGTAAAACCTTTTATTAAATAAAATTAATATATAGCAACCGGCGAAACAAAGGTTATATTTATTCTAGTAGATTCTATCAACGAGGGGGGTTTTGTCGAATCATATCGTCAAGATTCTACAATTATATAGAATTTTAACAATAACCAGAGTATATATATTAACCTTTGTTATGCCGGCTACTACTGTTTAAAGTGCGAACAGATAAGCGAAAAGTATTTGTCAAACCTCCCCCCCTTCCGCAATGGGTGGCGCTAGATTTGTAATAAATATAGTTCGCCAGTTAGTTTGCTACGCTTTCCACTACTCGTATCCCATACCACTTATGAATCATTATAAATTAAACTCCACTGTAGATTTACAGGCATTCAAGAGCGGTTGGTCCTATCGGTAGTTACTGGATGTAAGCTGCTTACTCTGTGTAACTGAAATCGGGTGCCAACGTTCAAAACAATAAGCAGCAACTCCGATAGTATACATTGTAGTGTTGTATTTCGATTCATGGAGTTTCATATGTATATGAATGTAGATAGCTAAGTAATTAGACTTGCTATTGCTTACGCTAACTTGGAGGAGCCGCGCTTTATTATAATAAGGATATTCTTCAGCCGTGTTTCCTACTCGAATTTTCCATACAAATACCATATATCAACAATATCATACTCATCACCTGTGTAGAGGTCGGGATGTCAAACTATGATAAGCAAGTACGTAGAGATCTCTTTATGACTCTCTTATATACTGCGCCAGATCTGACTAAATATAGGACAAGAACGAATACTCAACATCCGACCAGGTCAGTGAACAATCCCCAAGTAACGCTTACCCATGGGAGCCTCTTCCATTCTGCATCTCTTATTTCCCCTAATTTGAGTCATATATCGCACTGATCCATTTATTTCGATATCGTCTCAAGAAAACAATTGTTGATCCTTATCGTACTATAGGCATGTACGCGCTGCCGTGAACGGAAAATAAAATGTGGCAGAGAACGTCCACAATGCAGCAATTGCGAGCGGGATGACACTGTAACATGTGTCTATCAAAATCCTACAAAGAGAATCAATCACCTCAAATCGCTGTCAGTTTTGTGGTTTCTGTTGCAAGGAATTAACGCTGACCCGAGCTCAGTTTCGAGAGTGTTAGTGGTGTTCAGGAGCGTCTTGCCACCATAGAAGCGCACCTTGATCGTCTCACTATCAGCATTGCTCGAAATATAGATCGAGAAGATCCATTCATAAGTGACTCATCACACCAAGGATCAATCCATGGCGAACAATCCAGGCTTGAGAATAATGATGATAGCTCGGAGGTCTCTCCTTCGCTCACAGATAATATTATCTCTATAGAGACAACCCAGGATCAAACCGGCCTGGCTGATTATTCCGACGAACCACGCTCACTTTCAGACCTTTGCAGTCAATTTCGGTCTCATGCATTGGCTTCGAGCAGCGCATCTGAGTCGTATTTACAACTCCAAAATGCTCTCCAGACATTATGTGATACCGCAGGTGCGGTGGAGCCCTTTCCGCCGTTCGGAGACCACTCTCTGATCACTCCGTTATCCAAGCAACAAGCTATCGCTGCTGTTGGCCACTTCTTTCAACACCTCGACTGCACGACTGATATATTCGTACAGAGTGATCTTCTAGCTAATCTAGAGCGGGTGTATTCACGGCCCATGGGGCTTGGTGATGATGTGTGGGCTATCTGTTTTAAGGTCATAACTTTACTTGTTTTGGGAATGGAGATATCGGCTCAAAAAACAAACGCTCTTTTTGGCGATTTCGCTCGTTCGTTTCTCCCGAGTCGTGCCGCATTGGTCAATTCACGACTGTTGACCACGCCAAGGCTCATCAATGTTCAAACTTTAATTCTACTCGTAGGTACAGCCTAGTGATTGTGGGTTTGTGAATATGGACGCCTTGCTGATCATGTATCTACCTTCGTAGAGTGTCGCAGCGCAGCAATTCGACCCACCTGGATGGGCTGAGTTTATCTTCACTTACGCTTGTATGCTTGCACGAAGCATGGCTCTTCATCACGCTCAGCTCTTTCCTCCTCACAACAGCTCAAATGAGACTTTGGAACGAGCCAAGGTTTTACGTTCGCTTTATTCTCGAGATAAAAGCCTCTGCATGACACGCGGAT
Organism: Clarireedia homoeocarpa; assembly: GCA_001465935.1. Classification (NCBI taxonomy): domain Eukaryota; kingdom Fungi; phylum Ascomycota; class Leotiomycetes; order Helotiales; family Rutstroemiaceae; genus Clarireedia; species Clarireedia homoeocarpa. The sequence goes on along the minus strand of LNKV01000045.1, from coordinate 188,833 downwards.
CTGTCTCATGGCTTCCGAGCTACGATTGTGAGATTATTGATCAACTTACTGCAGATATAGAACTCCAGGCACCTTATCTCAATCAATGTCAACTGGCAATGATCCAAGAGGAAGTATACCGGTTCGCGCATAATATCTCGAAACCTCGCCGATCCACTGGAGCCGGACTTGCCGCAAAATCTAAAGCTAAGAAGACCCTGCAGCTCATTGAGCAGCATATGGACCAATACATGCGTGAATTTGCGGTTTTCGAGGCTCCTGCTACATATGATAGTTGCCCTAGTCGTGCCATCGCAACGTTAGAGTTCCTTACCACTCGCATTTTCGCCCTAAAGCACAGCAATGAACCACGACATGCCAATCAAGTTCGTTCGGATGCAAAGATTAGCTGCCTATTGCTGCTTATAGCCCACGGTTCCCAAGAACCGCAAGTCTGGGCAGATTTCAAGTCCATGATAGAAGACACAGCCTCGCCTTCAAAGGTAACCGAAGAGCCCATGCCTCACGCAAACGCAATCCCTGTACCTTTTGCCAGTGTACTGGATGCATTCTCGGTCCCGGCATTTTTCATTTTGCTTTCTGAAATTTTTCAGTCGAAAGATGAAACCGCAAGATCTGAGAATGACGCTCTCAACCTCCTAAAAAAAGTATCTGCGTGTTACAGCAACAGCACAGAGCGCATGCAATCGAACAGCTACCATCGCAGACTTGCATGGATTTTCGAGCAAATACTCATGATAATCGATCTTATTCAAAATCCTCAACAACATCATTCTATGACCACCCCCCCTCAACTTTTTGCGGCCCCTGTAGCCCAAATGAGCTCTTCGTCTCACATGCCCCCACCACAAGCCATCGATTTCTTCAATGTGTTAAATTCTCCAAAAGAATGTCTATCGAACTTTGCCTTCTCCCCACCCGCTACCAGTACTTCTTTCCTATGGGACAACTGGTCGTGTACTTCAGGTCCAATGGGAGGACCAGCCACCCCATTTACGTCTTCAAATTCCCTGGATATCTCTGATTCCACTGGATCAGACCTCCTACCCGAATCATCGACACGAAAGCGATCACGAACTCATGACGACCCGGAAGCTCTCGAGAAGACGAGAAGTATGCAAAATTTGATTTCTGAGACTCTAATGTCCCATGACATGCAGTTTGATTTCCAGACATAGAGCAAGTCATAAAGTCTGGAAAGATTGAGAGATATAGACTTTTCTAAATTTTCTCGAGAAAGATTTTCCTTCGATTCGAACCATTTCAATGAAAGATCTAAAAAACGACAGTTTTACCTAACTATAAAGACGACTCGTTCTACACGTTCTACAATGAATGGCACATTTACGCGGAACATTCTCACCATCTTTTTCATTGTCATCTCGTATACGAAGGGGTCTGGGGTTTAAGGAACGACTTAATGACGGACTGAGAACTAAATGGTCAACGCTATTAGGCGCCCCAGGACAGCTAGATATATTGTATTATACTTGATGGAGAACTACTGTTATGTAGAAAGGACTATGGTATACGTTTTCGATTTCAATTATGAACATATTTTTACTTGGGGTCGTCTAGTATCACCCAGGTGACATCCTATCAACCCAAGCCAAGAAGAAATTAGGCATCTGCTTCAAATCTGAATAAAAGGGTTGGCACCTCGTAGCCGTTATACCTGAGTCCATCCACCGAAAACAAACCGGAGTACAGGAGTCATCTTTGGGCAATTTGCTGTACGGCTACAGTCCACTATGGTGCGGTGATTAATTCCGCTATATTGAGAACTAATATGTATGTAGTCAGTCTTATATGCTTACTATGGCTAGATTAGTGCTTATTACCATTACCATCATCTCTTCTGAATAAATGTTCATATAAATCTGAATCACAACTATTCTATTGGTAAAATCTGCTTGTTATATTGGAGTCAAGATAGCGTTTTTTTATATCTTTTTGCAGCTTCAGAGATAACTTGAAAGTATCAACTTTGTTCATTAAGGGCAGAGAAAGTAGCGGTACTAAATTGGTGGTAGTTGTTGAGGGGGCTAGAATATGTTGGCCGAATGTGTGCCACAAAGGTGCGTATACGCACCCATAGTTGCTTCTTACAATTCCGGTACTTAGCTTGGATTTACCCACAAATCAATTGCTTGACACTATACCCCTATTCCTCTAATGCAATGCAATGCGGGGTCGCCCGAATGTTACATTTCTTCGGAATCCGAGTTTTAAAGCCTTAGATCTCAACACAAGGATAAGATACAGATGCGGTAGTTGCGCGCACGAGGGCGCGTATCAAATCGAGTGTGATCCTCATGATCTTCGGTTTCCACCCCAACCCCACTCCGCAGATTCCAGACCAATCTTTTTATGATACTTGTATGTTCTCAGTTCTCCATACCTCGGTATGGGCTACAGCTACAAGCCAACCCCGAGGGGTGACCAATGCATACGTACATACGTTCATGGATAATCCCTTCTCGTTCGTTCAGACTGAAATCCAAAGGTTCACGGCAAGACTGCACCACATGCGCGCATAAACATGACGTTTCAGTTTAAGGAAAGTTACTGATAAAAAATATCCACGAATAGATATACGTGATAACGAAGCACGAGCGTGCCAGTAAACAGAGCTGCATTACTACTTCAACGAAATCTCAATGATTGAATCCCAGCTTCCTTTGGGCTTGAAGATACGCCTCAGCTCAAGTTGAGGACTGGCCGTGCTTACGACCTCACGCCATTCATCCTCGCTTCTTTCCTGGGTGTTGAGCATCTGAAGCATAGTGACGTCGACATTTCTAAGAGATGTTATTAGCAGCCGGTTTATTGGATATAAAGTGAGTCTCCGCTTGTGTTTACGATAAGCGATCGGTAGATGGTGGGTATGCAAAATCTACATACCTCATGTATCGTTCGGCTACGCTAGACTCTTCCATCCCAGAAGGCATGACAACGACTTCGACCAGTAGGATCTTACTCTCTGGTTTCATGACAGGGACTATCTGCTGGATAATCTTGGCGCAATTCTCTGTGGACCAGTTATGGCAAATGTGTCGTAAGATGTACACATCCGCGGCGGCGGTTGGTTGGGGTTCAAAGAAATTGTGCGGCACAAATTCTATGCGGGAGGATAGTTCGGCCGGAAGCTGTGCCGCGCCTTGCTCGACGGTGTGTTTGTAGTCTTGTACGACGAGTTTCTTTAGATTTGAGTGACCCTTGGCAAGTGCAACACTCATGAAGCCGGAGGAGCCGCCGACCTGTAAGTGAGAGACATTAGCCCACGAAATGTTTCACCGAATATGCAGCCGAGAATACAGGAGAGAGTGGGGGACATACATCAACGACGGTAGCATTGCCAAGGTCAGCCCACGGATATCCTTTAACAACATGTTCTAGGCTATGGCCAGGATCTTTTCCAACACCTTCCATAGCACCGAAAAAGCGAGCCTGTCGGTCGGGATATCGCTCAAGGAAGGTATAGATAGGCTCTTTCGTGTTGAAAGCAAGGCCAAATGCGCTATCAGCGGCAGATGTACTACCCTGGTACTGCTCCAGTGCTTCGGAAATCTTCGCACCAGCAGGGAACATCTCCTCAACGCAATGGCCGTACCAATCCATCATGGCGCGATTTTTTAGAAGCAGTGCAGAAGATGCCGTGTGGACCACATGATCGGGCCCATCTTCACGCAAAACGCGGTTCATGGCGGATTGACGTACGATGGCTTTTACTTGGGGTAAGGACAACCCAACCTTCGCCGAAAGCTCTGGATAAGCTGTACCACCCTCTAGTGGAATAGCCTGAAGGAAATGGAAGTGGTAAATGCATTGCTGTACAGCATTATCAATAGACTATGTGCATTCTTTAGTAAGTCCAATCAAATTTCTTCAAACACATTCATTCAACTTACACCCCAACAGATCTGGCGAAGAACCTCTCCTGGCCCATTAACTAGGTCATGAAGTGTTTTCGTGTCTTCTAAGATTGCTAATCTTGCTGATTCGATCTCACGGTCACCCTCGGTGGAGGGGAACTCTTCTTCGGCATCTTGGTCGAAAGAGGGTGACTTTGCATTCTTGCTTGCCAGCCATCTGTCGACTAAGGCTGAGTTGTTGACGATTCTTTCGCTGAGCTCTTTGATGGAAGACATTTTGGATCACAATAGTTTTGGTACAATACGAGTAATAAAGACTTACTATTTATTCTATTTCAGTATGGCTTTATTCATTCTCATGCCCAACGTGAAGGGGCATCGTACGCTGGCGGGGTTCGGGAGCCGACCATTTTGGTACCTTTTCGGCGAGTCGGATAAACACAGCAACTTCCGATGTATCTGAGTTTGGAAAAGAACAGTGAGAGAAAGGGTCATGTAAACAACAAGAAGATAGGAGAGAAAGATTCAAAATATTGAAAGACAAAGATAAATTTACTACTTGACAGGATATACCTACTACCACAATGACTCCTGAAGATATTCACTTCCCAGACTATCAAGGCCACTGCGTCAATGTTTCGGTTATCAATGGAGCAAGATCGCATATGTTGGCCGAGATGCTGGTGCATCCTGCTCCAGTCGACAAGAAATATTTGAATCTGGCAGGATACAGCTTCTTGATCGAGTCACGCAATCGAGATCAGAAAGTCTTGTATGATTTGGCCTTCATGAAAGACTTGGAAAATCGAATGCCACCTGCATTGAAAGCAATGTTCACAAGTAACGATGTGATGGGCATCGACGAATTCCAGCATGTTCCAGACACAATCAAAGCTCAAGGAATTGATCTATCAGAAATAAACTCCATTATCTGGTCCCACGCACACATCGACCATGTTGGTGATCCTTCGGTCTTTCCTTCCACTACAGAGCTCGTCGTTGGGCCTGGCTTGAAGGCAAATTACATCCCTGGATATCCATCTAATCCCAATGCTTTTGTTCTCAATAGTGCCTTCGAAGGTCGTAACGTTCGGGAGATCGATTTCGCAGACTGCAAGACAACGATTGGAGGATTCAGGGCTGCGGATTTCTTTGAGGATGGCTCATTCTGGATATTGGAAGCTCCCGGCCACACCTCTCACCATATTTGTGCGCTTTGCCGGACAACGGAAGATTCCTGGTTGCTCTTGGGCGGTGATGCTTGCCACAGTATCGCACAGCTCCGACCGAACAGCTTCAGGCCATTACCAGAAACCGTGTCCGAGGTTTCGCTCGGTAGATTACGCTCGGAACAAAGCAGTTGTAACCATACATCTCCGGCTTGCCGTAAGTCCAGAGAGAAATCCATTTACGGTCTTGCACCTGCAATGGCTGAAGACCTGAAGATAGCGGAGGAGACAGTAGAAAAGTTGAAGGCTTTTGATGGAAGAGATGATGTGATGATAATTCTCGCGCATGATGCTACATTGTTAGATAGTTTAGAATTCTTTCCGGACAGTATTGCTGATTGGAAAGCGAAGGACAAGGGTACTCAGGGAAGATGGCTGTTTTTGAGAGATTTGAAGGTGTGAAGTCCTGCTAGGCGTGTGTATATATTAAGCACTGTCGTCATGACTTTTCCGACTTTTCACGACGTTGACAGTGAACGTTGACAGTGATGTTATTGAGGTCAAGCGCGTAATCAATTTGAGAAATCGTTAAGTGTAATTATTGGTGCCTGAGGGTAGAGTGTGCTAGTAATAGATATCCGCGCGCATATTTAGCTACAAAATGTACTTCGTACATTACGCGAGTCCTTCACCATACCCATCATTTTCAGACTTTCCACCCCAACGACGACATGGGGTTTTCAGTCAGCTTGGCCGCAACTATCTACCTTTGTTTCTTGACTCCGATATAATAGTACAGGTTGCCAAAGGGTGGCAAGACTAATTGTGATCCGCTCTTGAATTCCCACTGGCTCAAATCTAGGTCTTTCTGTTTTGTCAACAGCTCCATCGTCTCGTCCGCTGTTCGAGTACGAATACAAGACACATAGCCATCTACTGCAAAGAAAATCGGCACAATGGGAATGATGTATGTAAGAAGGATATGCATGGGCGAATACCAATACCAGAGTAATGTTGTTAGAAGAGGCGAGAGAATAACGATCGTGGTGTTAAGTAACGCCGAAAGGTTGCGGTGCGTCATTTCGAAGATGCTGCATTTCAGATAATACTGTCAGCACGGTCGCGATCAAAGAAGGACGAGGGACTAGATCAAGAGTCCCTAGGACTTACACGAATGCGTCCGACGTTTGAACAGCGCTCCGCAAAACTTTCGCTGCCGGCTCATCATTGAAATGATGGAAACAAAGATTGAAAATCCGACATTCCTTCTTTCCCGGCTCCGCATACCTGGAAATTTTCTTGGTGGCATCTACGGGTTGTCGTACGAATGAAATGTTTTCGCTACGCTTAATGATCTTCTCCCACGCCTGCAAATCAGGGTAAAGGTCCGTGAGAATGAATTGGACAGGACCCTTCCCTTGTGCTTGAAGTTTCTGGTTGACGACTTTCTCTAATATTGGCGTAGGTCCTCCCGCTCCTGCGCATGCGTCGACAAAGGTGAAAGTAGATGGATCAGGAAGATTTTCAAGGAGAACATCGCATGCTTGTGCTGCTGTTGAGCTCGTTCTCATTGCCCCAGTCGTCTGCCACATTTGCGCTAGCGCTGCATGAGAGTATTCGCGTAGCCAGGATGGACACCATGGTTGGTCCTCTATCTCCATTAGCTGGAAACGTGGGAAGAGAATCATAATTGCTGCTTTCTGGTTTCAGTTGGTGATTTGCTTAGAATGAGGTGTTGTCTGATGTGGTGAGCCATCTTATTTTCATAAAATTCCGTGTTCTATTGTAGTACCATATTTCCACGATTGTTAGCAGAGTGTTGTGGGGGTTCTCGAATCGACCAACTCGGAGGCCGGCCCCCGTTCGCACAAACGGGCCACTTTCCGAGCGCGGCACGGATGGCCTTTGATTAGTGCACTTACTCATCGCAGTCAACCCGTCATTCCACCGGTTGAGAAAGATGCTACGCCAATTCCGGTCTTGCTAAAGATTCGCGCCAGCATCAACCGAGACTATGAACTGCCGCTGGAGAAGTACAATTCGCAAGTTCCAAGTAGTGGAATGTTAATCATGGCGTAGAATTATACGATTGATGATGTGAATGGAAAGGGTATAAGCAGTTTATTTCTATGAATTATACTTCCTTGATGCCTCTAGCTAGGTCTTCCATTATGGGTGGCTGTTCTTTCGGTGCGAACATGCGTATATATTGCAGCTACACAGACAAGCGTCACGGTTTGAGCAGCGTATATGTTTATCTCTTAAGCCTGTATGCTATTGAATCTCTTCAGGTCTACGAGGGGCGCTTCTATCCAAGCTATTACGTTTAAATCTTACCTACATTTTCTATAACCAAAAATTGAGATGGCGCGTGGTGTTCACATCAGTCGTATTGTATCACAAATTTTAATTCTTAGCACAACATCGATCCCCACATCATGGTTTTTAATACCGGGTGGCTTTCGGGGATGGGCTCCTGCCCATATGTTACAAACATTCACTATACTTATAACTGCCACACAGCCTTGGATGACAAGGGTCCCAAAGGGGGGTAGCTGGGAGAATGGAGCAAAATCTTCTCTAACTGCAGAGTTTCCCAATAGCTCTGCGCCAGAGTTGGTTGCATCGACTCATCTACCATTGCGATGAATGTCGTTAGAGTGGTTCAGGAGAGAAACGGGCTCAATTCCCAAGAAAATTCCGTCGATGAAGAAAGCCCATTGTCACTCGCAAAAGGTTCTGCAATTAACAAAGTATTCGTGACCCTCTTATACAGTTAGCGCAACGGCACACTAATATGGGATTTGATGTCAGCGAAAGCATCGCTTCTTTATCGCGAACTTCCATGGTAAGTCGGCATTTATGATTTGGCGGACCCCGGCTGCCGAAGACATCGTGAGTAGGTACCGTCGCAGCAAACCAAAATTTCGCAATCTGGAAATGTGGGCATAGCCATTAATTGTCAGAGTAGTTTCAGCTTATCTTGGCCATTGCTTGCAAGCTACAAGTTTCATAGCAAACCTCGAAACTCTGATTCTGCTGAGCATTGATGTATTTTTCTCCTATGGTTCTTTGACTTGGATCAAGCGGCCCTTTGCCACCCATTTTCAACACCGAATCAGCATATCGATTCACCATCGTCACTTCCACCAGTGACCTCAACAATGGAATCCCTTAATCTCTATGTGTTTGGAGATTTAACTCTACCTTTCGAGGAACATCTCCGTCGACTTCTTCACATTAGGGACAACGAAATATTGCAATCATTCTTTGTTAAAGTTTCCTTCGCCTTCAGGCATGAATTTGCAAAGCTTCCTAGAACCCAACAAGATTGGTTCCCGAATTTCACGACTCTCATTGATTTACTCTCAAAGCTAGGCCAGACTGAAGGTACCCCGGCGCTAAAATTCGCTTTACTATGCGCAACCCAGCTCGGGCTATTCATTAGGTATTATCAGAAGAACTAGTAAAGGCTACCCTGGAGCGTTGCTAACCTTGGAATTCAGATATCATGGCGATGGTTCTCGACCGTATCCAACTGCCACCGATAGTTATATCTTGGGACTCTGTACGGGCTCATTTGCCGCCTCAGCCATCAGCACTTCGCAGACACTACAAGAATTGATACCTGCGGCTATCGAGGCTGTCCTTGTTTCGTTTAGGACTGGTCTACGGTCGTTAGAGATTCGAAATGCCATAGAAAGCTCCAATATAATAGAGTCTCAATCTTGGTCGACAATATTCAGCGCCAAGGAAGCAGAAGCCACTAAGTTAATCGAAAGTTTCAGCGCTGTGAACGTGCGTCTTCCCAAAACACAGCTGTGATGCTAAAACTAACCATTACCCTAGAATTTATCTTCAAGCTATCGGCCATATCTCACTGCGGTGGCGCCAGCAAACGTAACAATTAGCGGAAGGCCGAGTATTCTCAAGAAATTGCAGAGCGAATCCTCATTCAAGACATATTCCTTACCCATAAATTCACCTTATCATGCTCCTCATCTATTCTCGTCAGGCGACATTGACGAAATTCTCGGGGAACTTCATGATGAAAGACTCCAGAACTACAAGCCAAGACTTCCTTTGTTGTCTGCTGCTTCAGGCGAAATAATCATCGCATCCAGCCTGACAGAACTTTTTCGCAAAGCAATAGCAGGTTCGGTGTATGAGCAAATCCGATGGGACGAAATCCTTGAACACTTCGAGGGCCAAAATTTGGTAGGTATGGCCCTCGAGAAAGTTGACATCTTTCCAGTGCTGTCAAATGCTGCTCAACTGATATCTACGGTTTTAAATCGTTCCACCAAGACTGCCGTTACTATTCGCGACGTGCTCAACACAGCCACCTTTGCATCTCAGCCCATCAGGCCTACTGGCAAGTTTGAGCATTCGAATATCGCCATCACTGGATTTTCTGGCCGTTTTCCAGAGGCAGCATCAAACGAAGAGTTCTGGCAATTGCTGAGAGATGGCAGAGATGTCCATCGTACTATCCCCCCAGACAGGTTCAATTGGAAAACGCATTTCGATGCTGCAGGCAAAAAGAAGAACACAAGCAGAGTCCAGTATGGGTGTTTCATCAATGAACCTGGTTTATTCGACGCGCGGTTCTTCAACATGTCCCCACGGGAATGTCAGAACACAGATCCTGCGCAACGATTAGCTATTACTGTAACCTACGAAGCTATGGAAATGGCAGGGATGGTAACTAACAGAACGCCTTCCACCCAGCAAGACCGCATTGGCGTCTTTTTCGGTGTCACTAGTGATGATTGGCGTGAAGTAAACAGTGGTCAAGATATTGATACATATTTTATACCTGGTGGCAACCGCGCATTCGTACCAGGGAGAATAAGGTTCGTTAAAATATCAACATTCCGTATATCTACTAACCTTCCTCCAAGTTATTTCTATCGATTCTCTGGCCCCAGCTTGAGCATTGACACCGCATGCTCCTCAAGCTGTAAGTACATCTCTATCAATCTTAAGCTATATTTCTTTAGCTCTTTTCGTATATCATATGCCAACCTTTTGCCTTGCAATGCGACTAATCCGGGATCCTTATCCCTTCTGAACTTAATAAAACATGAATGCTAATTCTCTAATGTTCTAGTGGCCGCAATTCAGATGGCATGCAGTTCTTTGTGGAGAGGGGATTGTGACTCTGCTGTTGCTGGTGGGACAAATGTACTGACGAATCCTGATAACTTTGCTGGTCTGGATCGAGGTCACTTCTTATCAACCACAGGTAATAGAGCCAACACTCTAGCTGCAACCAAATACTAAAGTTTTCTCAGGAAACTGTAATGCTTTTGATGATGGAGCTAGTGGTTACTGTAGAGCCGATGCTGTTGGCGCCGTCATTCTCAAAAGACTCGAAGATGCTGAAGCCGATGGTGACCCTATTTTTGGTGTTATTCGAGGATCATACACAAACCACTGTGGTCAGACAGACTCAATCACCAGACCCCATGAAGGGGACCAACTCTCCGTCTTTCAACGCGTGATGAGGCATGCTGATGCCAATCCATTCGATGTTAGCTATATCGAAATGCATGGGACTGGCACCCAAGCGGGAGATGCCACCGAGATGAAGTCAGTCTTAGCCGCTTTCGTGCCCGGGTATGATCGAAAGCCAAACCACCCACTTTACATAGGCTCTGCTAAAGCGAATGTCGGGCATGCTGAGTCTGCTTCTGGTGTGACTTCACTCATCAAGATCTTGATGATGATGAAGATGAACGAGATTCCCCCTCATTGTGGGATCAAAACGAAGATAAATCACAATTACCCACTCGATCTGGAACAACGCAATGTCAATATTGCTAAGAAGCCCATACCATGGCGTCGATGTGATTCTGCTAGGGGCAAAAGAGCAGTGTTTTTGAACAATTTCAGCGCTGCAGGAGGGAATACAGCTTTACTACTGGAGGATTCTTCAGTGCGGGAGGTTAATCCAAGCAACCAGGATTCTCGTACAGTACACCTCGTAACAGTGACAGGAAAGACGGCGAAGTCTTTGCAAGGAAATATAAGCAACCTTATCGCATATCTCGAGACACATCAAGTATCCTTACCATCATTATCTTATACTACTACGGCGAGGAGAGCTCAACACAACCATAGGCTAATTTTTTCGGCATCAGAGACTCAATCGCTACTAGAATCTCTTAGAACAAGAAGACATGGACCAGAAATCAAACCTATCGCTAATGTGGCAAAGCTTCCTAAAGTCGTATTAGTTTTCACTGGCCAGGGCACCTTCTACTCAGGCATGGGTACCCAGCTGTTCAAATCTTTATCAGCTTTCAAAGCAGATATGATTCAATTTGATCGTATTGCTCAACAGCATGGCTTCCCAAGTTTTCTGTCACTGATCGATGGAACTTCATCAGACATCAACATCGAAGATCTAGACCCGGTCCTCACCCACTTGGCTCATTTATGCATACAAATGGCGATGTACCGCCTTTGGAAGTCCTGGGGTGTACAGCCGGCTCTCGTCATTGGTCATAGCCTCGGGGAATATGCTGCTCTTTATTCTGCTGGCGTGCTGACAACAAGCGATGCCATCTATCTCGTTGGTACTAGAGCACAATTATTGTCGAAGTTTTGCCTGAAAGGAACCCATACTATGTTACACATCAAAGCGCCACAAGATGTTATCAAATCACGATTGATCAGATTCTCTTCTGAGATAGCTTGCGTGAATCAGCCCTCTGGGACTGTCATTAGTGGACCTGTTGATGAAATTAGTCAATTGATGTCCGAGCTCAAATCAGAAAATTTCGAATGCGCTCAACTAAACGTTCCTTACGCTTTCCATTCTGCTCAAGTTGATCCTATCTTGGAGACTTTTGAGAAGGTGACCAGCAGTGTCCACTACAATGCACCCACAGTTCTTTTCGCATCTCCACTACTTGGACGCATCATCTCAGGCAAGGACGAGTTAGATGATTCATATCTTGCTCGAGCATGTCGGGGTGTCGTGAACTTTAAAGGTGCTCTAGAAGCCGCGATGTCTTCCTCTATCGTAGACGAACGCACTTTATGGTTAGAAATTGGGCCTCATCCACTCTGCTCTGGCATGATAAAAGGCACATTAGGTTCGCAGACTATGACAATGCCATCTTTCAGAAAAGACAAGGACACTTGGAAGATTCTAGCGGGCTCTATCGAGCTGCTCTACAGCAATGGCATAGAGATTCAGTGGGACGAATACCACAGAGACTTCAGAAGTTCTCTTCAAGTCCTCGAGCTGCCAAGATATAGTTGGGATCTCAAAAGGTATTGGATTGATTATAGAAATGACTTTGCCCTTACAAAAGGTGATGTCCCAGCGACGAAACCTATCGATTCCGCTACAACTGAAGATAATCGAGAGACTGTCTGGATTTCCCCATCTGTTCAACGGGTCATTGAGGAAAAGAACGATCGAGATGTGTCGACCCTCCTCGTTGAGTCAAACATTAATGACCCCCGACTTTCGTTCGTCATCCAAGGCCACAAGGTCAATGGTGCTGCCCTCTGCCCTTCTGTAAGTCGATCGAAAGATATGCATTTCTACCTGCTAACTAAGCTAGTCACTTTATGCCGATATTGCCATGACTATTGCAGATTACATGCTTAGAGCAAACGGAATGAACGAAGATGGCACCGGAATTGATGTCGGGACCATGAAAGCTACTAGACCGTTCATTGCGAACTCCAATGGCGGCGCACAACTGCTTCGTATTTCTGCAAATGCGGGCTGGTCGACCCGGACTATTTCTATCTCTTTCTTCAGTGCTAACAACCTCGGCAAGAAAATTGCTGACCATGGAACATGTTTGGTACGAATCACTAGCAGCCGCAATTGGCCACAGGAATGGAAACGCAAGTCTTACCTTATCAAGAGTAGAATTAATGCTTTGGCTAAGGGTGTTGATTCTGGAGAATCGCACAAGCTCAAAACCGGCATGGTTTACAAGCTCTTCTCCTCTCTTGTTGACTACGATTCAAAGTACAAAGGTATTCAAGAAGTAGTCCTTGATAGCAATGAACTGGAGGCAACTGCACGCGTGTCTTTTCAAGTGGGTGACGAAGGTTTCTACTTCAATCCCATTTGGATCGACAGTCTAGGGCACATTGCAGGCTTCATTATGAATGGAAATGACAACATTCATTCCAAAGAAGAAGTCTTCATCAACCATGGCTGGGACGCAATGCGTTGCTCAACGAAATTCGCAAAGGACAAGATATACCAGACATACAACAGGATGCAGCTTGAAAGTGGAACAACATATGTCGGAGATACGTATGTTCTCGACGACGAAGGTGTCATTGTGGCTGTATTTGAAGGTGTTAGAGTAAGTTCTTGTATCCGGACCTTTCGCATCACATGCTAAAAGCAAAATTAGTTCCAGGGTGTTCCTCGCCAAGTTTTAGATCAGTTACTTCCTTCAAAGCCCCGGGCCACCGGTAACTCCATAGTGAAACCCGTTGCTGCTGAAAAGCCAACGCAGACGAAAGCCTCGGCACCGGTTAGACAGTCTGCCAGCAAAATGCCATCGAAGGAAAACGCTAAGCCACCAAAGCCTTCACGGGAAACATCAAAAAATATTGTTGCGCAGGTAATGTCGATCATTGCAGAAGAAGCAGGTATCGACATGACAGCTCTGGAGGCTGATAGCGATTTCGCCGATTTCGGGATTGATTCGCTCCTTGCACTAAACATTTCTGGAAGGCTTCAAGAGGAGCTTGGGATCGAAGCACAATCAACAATGTTTGCAGAATACCCCACGGTGAAAGAGCTTACAACATTTTTGAATTGTGACAGCGGGTACTCTTCGCTTGCGCATCCAAATTCAGATGAAGAACTGGAGAATGCAGAAGAGGCATTCGATTCCACTTCTAGTTACGCCTCAAGTGTAACCTCAGTGGGCTTTGATGATGATAATATCATGGCAGCTATACGGTCTATCATCTCCGAGGAGACAGGTGTAGCCGCAAGCGAAATCACCAATTCGACAGTTCTTGCTGAGCTTGGCATGGACTCTCTGTTAAGCTTGACGATTATGAGCAAACTTATGGAAACGCTAGAAATGGAGCTTCCTTCGACACTGTTTCAAGAATGCCATACCCTGAAAGAAGTCGAAGAGGCATTAGGACTGGCACCGAAACAATCAGAAGATAAATTGCCGGTCAATGTCCCAACTAAAAACTCAAACAATGCTCCCAGCACAGGAAAGACTACAAACCTTGATACTGCTAGAGCAACCTCAATCTTACTTCAAGGCAACGCGAGGACAAGCAACAAGGTTCTCTTTTTGTTCCCCGATGGTTCTGGATCCGCAACATCATATGCATCTATCCCGCGAATTTCCCCCGATGTCGCAGTTTACGGATTGAACTGTCCGTGGATGAAAACCCCTCACGACATGATCGGCTCTTCATTCGAAGACATGACGACTGTTTATCTCAAAGAGATTCGCCGTCGGCAGCCTCATGGCCCATACTACTTCGGCGGCTGGTCAGCCGGAGGAATCCTTGCATATGAAGCCGCACAACAGCTAGCCAAAAGCTCCGAAGAAATAGCACGTTTGATCCTCATCGACTCTCCGAATCCCGTTGGCTTGGAAAACCCACCACAGCGAATGTATGATTTCTTCGAGAGTGTTGGAATCTTTGGGACAGATGGGAAGGCTCCGCCGGATTGGCTTCGTCCTCATTTCGACGCTTTCATTGGGACGTTGGATAAGTATGAGGTGAAGCCGTTTAGGGGTTCATCGCCATTGAACACGCATATTATATATGCTCGTGATGGGATCTGTAAATTTCCAAGTGATCCTAGACCAGAAATTAGACCGGGTGATCCGCGGGAAATGCTGTGGCTTTTGAATAACCGGACAGATTTTAGTGCTGTTGGATGGGCGGAGTTGGTTGGGAAGGAGAATTTGAAGGTCGAGGTTTTGGATAATGTTAATCATTTTTCGATGGTGGAGGCAGGGCCGAAGATTGCCGAGTTGGCTTTTTTCGTTAGAGCTGCTATGGGGTAGTTATGGGGTTTCTTGCTTTGATATGTTGAATTGAATTCAATTCACGGATGTCTCAACTCCCAAGAGATAGTTTTGTTTATGCCTCGAGATTACAGTAGATAGTGAAATTTAGCTACAGTAAAAGGATTGCGAACTTTCAACAAGACATGCAACCAAACATATACACTATATCATTTCAAGAGTTTCTATCTCATCATGCCCCAGCAAGTACTGAACTCCAAAGAGCATTTTAATGGATCCAAAAATCGGCACCTGAATGACTTGTTTCTAAAATATACACCCCATAAACTTGCTGAATACATCCTCATCTTGTTCAAACTAAATTTTGCCTTAAAAAGCTACTTCGTCTTCCCCTGCTCAGCCAACTCCTCAAACTGCTTAACCATATCATCCGTCAACGGGACTGTAGCAAACCTCCTCAACGCCGCCATATTAACCTCCTTCGTCAAAGTCGTCCCCTCGCCAATCATTTCCTCCAAAACCTCAAAATATCTTACAAAAAACCCTGGTGTTATCGTGTTGATAAATACCGCTTCTTCATCGAAGGGGTTACTGAATTTATGGGGTAGGCGGATGGGAACGGTGACTAGCTCGCCAGGTCCGGCATCTAAGTGGCCGCGGCCGGGGGAGTGGAAACGGACTTTTCCTTTCTAATTTTTGAGGATAATTGGTGAGTGGGATGAATGGGTGAGAGAGAGAAAAGAAAGAGAGGGAGTCGGCATACAGTTACGTAGAATCCTTCGTCGTGCATTTCGTGGAAATGGAAAACAGGGCCATCACTGTGTGGTGGGATGAGACTCTCAATTACGCAAAGACGGTATTGCGTCTGACTGCCGTCTTCTAGGATGCGGTATTTGTCTATGTATATATGTCAGAAGCGACAGTTCAAGGATTTTTTTAGGCTTACATTGTCCGAGACTTCTCCAGGGGATTTTGCTGGGCGATGCGTGCCCTATTTTGAGGGTTTGGGAATAGTTGTTTGTGCCTTTGTCGACGACGCCGTTCATGGTGAATCCTGTGAAACTGAGGCAAGGTGGGCTGGAGAGGAGATAGAGAGATATATCGAGTAGGAGCGGCTTGGATAAAGAGACTTAGGATGAATGGGCTTCTACTTTGGGTGCTTTCATTGTATATATTTCACGAACATGCACCGACGTCCGATGCAACATCGAAGGATAGCATAGAACTCTTCCACAACCAACGGCTTTCGGGACCCGAGTGCGGGGCAGGAAATCCGTGTTACCCCACTATATAATTGATTATCACTGAAATTTAGGCTATCAACCCCTGACACAAGGACTTTTAGCGTTCATCTGGGGGCTTACTGAGCTACTCATAGAGGGCCTTCGATGATTGGGATAACGAACAGTACTGAGCCTAATTGCCGAGATTCCTCTTCCTGTAATGGAATTTTGTAGGAAGATTGAATCATTGCCACATCAGTCATGTTTTGCTACGTCGCCCAACGCCCATGAAGGGCTATTTAGAAGTTCTAGGGAAATCTACCAAATTCGGATATTCGGCGTTCAAAGGAAGAAGCAGCCATGAATGAGTCTTTGGCCTCACCAGATTTCATAGACTCATCGAGATTTACCATTCGAGAATCTACAGAGATGTTAAGAAGTGCCTCTCCAAGAATTAAACAATATCAATGGTACATCAAGACTTTCGCATGAAACAATGACTGCTAAGAATTCAGTAATCCTAGTACATACTTGAACGATTTTACACAGGAAGTGAATAGAGTTACTGTGACCCAAAATAACTGGCACACAATACAGATTTCTAGTCGCAATAATTGATCTAAACAGCAATAACAACAGGCTCGCCCTCCTTCAAAATTTGCTGTGCCTTTTCAATCCTCATAAGAATCTCTTCCGTGCTCTTCTCCGCCTCCGCGAACTCTTTTCTCAAGATTCCCGGTACCTTTGAGTCTCTCGGGATAAATGCCGCCTTGAAAGGGAGTGGTGGCGAGTTGAATCCAGAGACGAAGTCGAAGCGACCGACATGAGCTTCAACTTTCTTGCCATCAATTATATCCCACCCTCGCTTGATGTCGTAGGCCCAAAGCATTCGCGAGACATTAATCATCATTGAGTTGTTGCCTACGTATTGACCTACAATAATCGCAGTTAGTAAGAGATTTGCAATGTCAGGTTGGGCTACACGTACCTATGCACTTGCGACGACCAAATCCGAACTGAGAGTAAGGGAGATCAGGGTTCTTAATGAATCGCTCGGGCTCAAAGCTATCAGGATTGGGGTACGTCTTCTCATCCATAGAGATAGCCCAGTGCCCACCAATAATAGTGGCTCCCTTAGGGATGTGATAGCCCATATATTCATCATCGGCGGTAACAGCGTGCGGGACTCCGCCAGGTAAAACAGGTCTCCAACGATGAACTTCCTTGATGAATGCAAGTAAGTAAGGCATTTTTTCGGTATCCTCGAAGGTAGGGAGGCGATCGCGTCCAACAATATTGTCAATCTCATTTTGGAGAATTTTGACTTTGTCTGGGTGGAGAATGGCGGCCAAGGTGAATACCTGAAGAGTCATGGTGGTAGTGTCAGCGCCGGCTTCGTAAGTGTTTCCAATGACATAAGATAGCTGAGTGTCTGTTAGAGCTTTGTGCTCTTTCATTGTAAGAATGTCTTTGCACCAGTTGTAACCCTTTCGCTTAGTTGCCGGTTCCCTAATCTCGTTGAAGAATTCTCGCTCTTCGTCGCCAAGAATATCGGCAATCTTCTGCCACGGCTTCATGAAGTTTGGCAGTTTGTTTAAAAATGGCAGTGAATCAACGATCCAGTTTGTGATGAAGGCTTGGTTGAGATTGTCCATAATTCTTTCCACTCCTTTGACTTCCTCCTCTTGGCCTGTTGGCATACGCTTTCCATAAGCTAGTGCGAACGTTAAACTGGATGAGTAACGGTGATAGCGTTTGAAAAAGTCGTCTTTGGTGAGAAACTCTGATACAAGCTGTTTGCTCTCCAAGTCCTGCAACTCTCGATAGGTGTTGGACATTCGCGGGCTCAGAAATGAACCCTGCAATCGACGGTAGCCACGCCATTGCTCGCCGTATGGCAGGATGAGGGACCGGTTGCCCTGACTGATACATTCTCCAACCATGGTGAAAGGTGGGCGAGAGCTGTAGATGTTGCTGCGCTTTTCGAGAAGATCGCGTGCAGCCTCATATGTGCCGAGAAAGATGACAGTGCTCAATCCATACTGCTGGCTAAAAATAGGACCATACTTCTTGTGTAGCTCAGTCTGGGTCAGCCATGGATGGCTTTTAGGTAATTCCATGAGGTTGCCGATAAGTGGCAGACCCTTAGGCCCAGGTGGCAGACGCCGGCGGAAGGCATAGTAACGGTAAGAGATAATGCTAAATGCGAGGATAGAGAAGATCGTCAAGATAAGAGTAACTCGAGCGATAGCCATCGACAATGGGCTACTTAGGATATCCCCCATATGTCCACTCATGGTTTTCATATCGAACGCAGGGTCGCCCAAGATATCGCTCAGGTGTCCACCCATGATTGTGGTTTAGTTACTTGCGCCCGAACAGTGACTCTGGAATGTGCGTATTCACTGTTGCGGCAAATCTGAGTGTAAATGTTTCCGTTCTAGAAAATCTAAACTTTCAGTTCGAGGAACATGTGCAACAGCGGAGTTTATATACGCACTCCCATTTTCATACTAAGCGGTCCCAATCATCCGACTGGACTTATACATATTTTGTCCCGAAGGTCCTCGAACATACGTAACATATGATATTCACTATCGGCCCAATCACATGCTTAGAGATATCTTATATGAGGCCTTGCCAGGCGAGATTGTAACCAAATTCCTACATCATGAGCATAGTTTGGACGCCGAATAGCCGGATTCGTCGTGATTCTATCATTCGGAGTTCGGAACCCGGATAATTGGAGAAGACTAGCCACTGACGCATTATAGAGTGTCTAGAATTTAAGTCCGTTTTACTCTGTCCGCACAGCAACTCGTCGTTTTCAGCTCAATGTTAAAAATTAAGTCGACGTGGATTTGCAATCGTCCAAACAATCCGGCTCAATTTTATTCGCAAATAACACGAGAACTTCGAAAGACAGGAAATCATGCCGAAAATTCTTGTTGTTATTAACGCCACAGGGCAACAAGGCGGTTCTGTTATCGAGACAATTCTAGGTGATAGTGAATTGAGTAAAGAGTACTCTATTCGGGGAACGACACGCGACCCAAGCAAAGCTAGAGCGCAGGAGCTTTCTAAGAAAGGAGTTGAGATTGTCAAAGCTGATGTCGATGATCCTGTATCACTCAAGAAAGCTTTCGAAGGAGCCTATGTCATATTCGCCAATACAGTGA
The DNA here is from genome assembly GCA_001465935.1 of Clarireedia homoeocarpa. Taxonomy (NCBI): domain Eukaryota; kingdom Fungi; phylum Ascomycota; class Leotiomycetes; order Helotiales; family Rutstroemiaceae; genus Clarireedia; species Clarireedia homoeocarpa. Next base: position 169,389 of record LNKV01000045.1, on the reverse strand, counting down.
CAGTCTATGATGGTCACACGTATGAGCACGAAGTAAACCACGGTCGAGCTCTAGCAGATGCTGCTGTTGCAGCTGAAGTGCCATACTATATCTACTCTACCTTGCCCAATGCTAGAAAGATATCAGGGGGCAAGCTCAAAAACATGGGTCACTTTGATGGGAAGGAGGAGGTGGAACAGTATATTCGAACTCTTCCAATCAAAAGCGCTTTCTTTTCCCCAGGCTCATTCATGTCGAACTTTAGCGCGACTATGCGACCACACCCAACCGGTAATGGTTCTTATATGCTCGCCAATTTTGTTACACCAGATACTCAGATGCCTCTGATCGATACCGCTGGCGATACCGGCAAGTGGATCGCAGCTATCCTAGCCGATTTTACTAAGTACGAGGGCAAAGTACTATACTGTGCTACCGCTCTGTATAGTTTCCAGGAGATAGTGAATATTATGAGCAAGGCATCTGGAAAGTCTGTGGTGTATACCCAACTGCCAAAGGAAGTGTGGCGTGGATTCCTCCCCGAGACAATGAGGGATCATGTTGCCGAGATGCTGGAGTACTTCCAGGACTATGGCTACTATGGCGAGAACACGGAGGAAAAGGTAAAGTGGTCGGCTGAGCAGGCACGTGGCAAGTTGGCGACGCTTGACGAATACTTCCAACAAAATCCTCTAAACCTAGAATGAGATCCAGACAGCTTGGAGAAGATACAGAATTTTTTTGGAGAGGAGGAAGTTTGGTCATGTAAATAGCTATGAATTCAAAAACCGGGGTCGCCGATTTTTGAGAAAAACCCAAACGCTGCAGGATAAGGGCCAACTTTAGCTCCTGCCTTAAGGGCCAATATGTCGTTGGTGATGAGCCTTAAGATTGATCTTTCGACACTTACACTGTCAGGAGTTAAATCAGCCTTAAGCATTCTTGCCTCATGCTTTGGATTCTATTTCTGTGGTCTGTTCGTCATGCAGGATGCTTGAACAGAATAGAATGAATGGCTCATGTGGAACTTTTTGATGTACGAGTTTCAATGCTAGAGTGAAGACATATTCGGGGTCCTGGGAGCCGTGACCCGAGATACAACAAAAGATTACTGCATACGCGTTCGTGCTGAAAACCATCACTTAACAGCTAGTTACACGTGATCTGTTGAAAACCCGTTCATATGTGGAAACAGGTCCTTTGACTCAATCCAAAGACGTGTTAGGATCGCCTCCATCACATTTGTGAGCAAGAACCTCGCATTCGGTCGTTGAGCATCGAAGATGGCGCACGAGAGCATCACTAAGCTAGCGGCCGATATTCTTCACGAATGCTCGTTGATGGAAAGGCAGTGCCAAACACAGAGCATCGCACCACCGAGTCTGAACGCCGGTACAAGTACTGCATTCTGGTCCGAGGAGTCACTAGATCTCGCGGCGGCCCGTTCAAAAACGCTTGGCATGTTAAGCAGACTTACCACGCTCCTGCAAGGTCCACACGACTTCCTTCATGAAGTTGTCGCTCCAAATTGGGATCACGGCGCACTATACGCATTCCTCCAATCCAAGCAATTAGAACACATAGCCTCCTCTGGAGGTCGCGCATCACTATCTAGTCTTTCGGAACGGTCTGAGATTCCCAAAGACAAGCTCATCCGAATACTTGAACTGCTTCGTTGTAGAGATATTATACATGAACCAGAAGATGGTATCTTTTCTCTGACTGCTGTATCTGAGGATCTTTTACACGACGAAGACTTCCGATCTTGGGTTGAATTCCAGTAGGTAGATCCTGATGCCAATTGGTTATCTTCCGCTTGTGCTAATCGATCAGACTTTTCGAGACACGGATCGCTAGTGCCCATCTCGCTGACGTACTGCTCAAGCCCCCAAATGGCTATAGCGATGGCACTTCAGGATTTAAAGAAGGGTAAGCAGTACTCCACAAGCATCGTGGTTTGTTCTTACATTGAGATGTGTCGCAGATGGGGTATCGAGATGTACGACTGGCATGCTGAACACCCTGAAAAGGGTGACCGATTTAGGCGGGCCATGAGAGGCGTATCTAAGTGTAAGCTTGCTAGGAACAGCTACTCAGTATCAAAAACAGTCCGCTAATGACAATAGCTCTGGACCCTGCGGACTCTCTTATTCGCCGATGGTTCCAGCACAGATCTGCTTCAGAGCGCACAAAAGTCGTCGAAATCGGTGGCAGATATGGATTCGCGTCAATATCTCTCGTCAAAGAGAAGCCTGAGCTCTCGTTTGAAGTTCGTTGTGACTCACTAGATTTCTTGAATCGTGGCAAGGCACTTGTTGATGCCAGTGATGGAGACCGGATCGCATTCACCCATATCTCATCCACATTCGAATCATGTCCTCCGGTCGACGAGAATAATGTGCTAGTGTATGTGATTCGGAACTTGTTCTGGAATTGGGCGGATGAAAAAGTTGTCGAGTTGTTGCAGAAGTTGCTCCCCACGTTAAAGGCATCGCCAGCGACGCGTATTTTGGTGACAGATGGAGTCTCTCCATTACCAAACGAATTTCCGTCACATGTCGAAATCGCGTATAGGCGAAGAGATATAACCACTATGACCATGCATAATGTAAAGCAGAGAACCCAAGCCGAATGGTTGGGAATGTTCGCCCTGGTTGATCCGGCAATTGAGGTGATTGCTTCACGTCCCAGACACGCACGCAGCAGCTAATGAATGACATTACAGGTAACAACAATGTTCGAAAATAGTTCTCACGTGTGCAAAGGTATCTGGGAGTTGAGATTAGATATCTGAATAGTGTCGACGCAGCGATGGAAGATGTGCAGGCCAAATAAGAGTGGATGAAAGCTTTAGGCGCCGCCGCCACATGTGCCTATTTTCAATCCTGTCACGTGCCTGTAGACCATCTCTAGCGCTATTTTGGTGACCTAATTTACTTCGTACTTCCGTATGTTCTAAACCATTCGCACCCTCAATATCTACTTGTAGTGCCGACGATGATGCTCTGCTTCTCCATCGTTCCATACGCCCCTACTGCCACTGGCGTCAGACAGAAATAATACCCTCTCTGCTGTAAAGGAAGGCGGGGCTAAACTACAGTCTGCTACGACAGCACGAGCAGCATTAGCGGGATTTCCCCCACGTTCGGCGCCCGAGTACATTACTATACATGCCTACTTCGTACATCTGGGGGTAGGGTCCGACGAATAATCCTTGCACACCAGTCAAATGATGGCCAGCCGGGAGAGGCGGCTGGGTATATATTTATGTCATATATACAATACAGTATTTCTTTGTTTCTGTATTTTCTGTGCTTTGAAAACGCTCACCCGCTTGATTTCTGCTAAGCACTTCCGACTGCGAGGCACAATGGCATCTAGTGATTTCAAGGTTCTGATCCTGGGTGGAGGTAAATGCTCTCCTCTTTCCCAAAGGCGGCGGCTCTGCGAGATTAACGTGCTAAAAAACAATTGATAGGGAACTGTGGTCTTGCATTGGCTACCGGCTTGAAAAAGGTACCATCTTAGTCACTTCTAGGTTCTTGCTTTATACATGTTCTTAGCCAGGATATCACAATCATCACTAACTTGCTGACGCAGGCTGGAATTGATTACACGGTTTTCGAGCGAGACAGTGAGGATGATTTCAACAATCGTCCTCGTGACTGGGGTAGGATTACAAATCTCCCTCACGCATTTCACACCTTCCTGACGCAAAATGATAGGAATGCTTTTACATTGGGGAACGGAGTACTTAGAAAAATTACTACCTGCTCACCTCCGAGATCGAATGAGTGAGCCACGGTGCGATCCTAATCTTGACACCTCATCCAATGTCCCGCCTGTCCCCTACGTCAATGCTCTCACCGGCAATCTGATAGCCCAGATTCCGATGCAAGGTCTTAATCGTGTCTCGCGGATGAAGTTGCGCCGATTTCTTACGCAGGGCGAGAGTCTGAAAATTCAGGTACATGGACCCAGCTAGCGTGTATACATTTTTTTCTAGAACAGCCTCTTATTATTCTTATGCATAGTTCGGCAAGACCTTTAACAAGGTAGATGTCCACGCTAATTCTGTCAGTGTGACATTCCGAGATGGTACCACGGAAACTGGTAGTATAGCTATTGGTTGCGATGGTTCGCACTCAAAAGTGCGAGAATTTCTTGTCGGCTATGATGCCGCTCAATTGGAGCCTGTTGATCTTACTATGATCAACTATCCTCTAGGAGGTTACACAGCAGATGAGGCTCGCCTCCTACAGACAATGCACCCAGTCTTTAAGATTGCTGCACATCCTGAAAAACCAGGCAACGCTATATTAGCAGGTATATACTATGCTCACCCTCCAAGTCTATTTTAGAACATACTAATGAGGAGTTTTAACGTAGCTCTCGACATTGCTGATCCCGATGATCCAACTACCTGGAAATTCCAGAACTACATTGGATGGTGGGGTCCTCCGCATGCCAAAGATTTACAGGATCCGGAGGTACGGATGAAGTTTTACAGATCGTGGATATCTTCATTCTGTGAACCTTTTCGAACAGGTGGCATGAAGCTTCCAGATGACGCTATTGTTCCAGTATATCCTGGTCAGCAGTGGGCGCCGACAATGGCGTGGGACAATTATGGTGGAAAGGTCACCCTTGCTGGTGATGCTGCGCATTCAATGGTTCCTCGTAAGTGATGCTCTTGTTATTTGGAGACTAAGAAGCATCTTTAGGATGGATTGTACTAAATAATTTCCTAGAGCGTGGGCAAGGCCTCAACAATGCCATCAAAGACGCATCGGATATTGTTGACGCAATCAAGGCTGTCAAGGCTGGAGCGACTACATTGGGAGAAGCGATCACAGCGTATGAAGCAGAAATGAAGCCCCGTGGTGCCAAAGAGGTGGCTCTATCGTTGGAGCAGGCTCTCAAAGCAAGAGACAAGGATACTATTAAGGATAGCCCAATTTTCAAGCTAGGATGGCAGCGCAGCAAATAGGCCTCTGTTGAAAGTCCCACTCAGACCACCCCCTAGTCTTTGAATCTATTCAGAAGTCATTTAGCGATAATCAGCTCTGTATCTCAAAACGATTAAATCTATGAAAATGCACCGTTCTAACTCAGTAGCGGTTCTGCTGCAGCGAGTTCTAGTATCTTCGTCGGCTCCCGAGCACCGAGGCGGGAAATATAGGCATGGCTCCACGGCATGAACTAAAATCAACCCAAAAGAAATGTGTCCGCCGTGATCACGAAAGCACCTGCATACGGGCTGTATTGGAGCAAGCACTTTCCAAGTTAATGCAGTTTGCCACTGAGGGCACCTTTTCACCAAAACTTTCTCAACGTTCAAAAAGTCATAAATCAATCCACACTTTGAGGTTATTTGTGTTGAATGATTTCTTTCTGCACAATTGCAATTTCATCGACTAGTTAAGTTGATTTCCCGACCAGCTCAGCGACACAGAGATTAGAATTAAATAGCAGTACTTAACCACCACGCTGCATGAGCATACCTATGAGAAAGACGGGAAATGGAGCGAGTGGACTGCAGGGCTGTAGGGCTGTAGAAGGTGGTTATCTTCGCGACTATGAGAATTAACACTGTAGAAGCCCTGCAGGCTGCAGCAACTACGCGATGATTCAAATACCGTGGTCTCTCAATACGTTTCGGGACGAGTCGACAACAAACTTTGACCTTGCATCTTTGTGCGGTTGACGAAAAGATTTCTGAATGGGAAGATTCTGATGGGGAGAAAGTACCTTTGTACGTGACGAGAATTTCAAGACAAGGAATGACAGTGAGACCGAGGCCGAGACCAGATAGTCCAAAATCAACAACACATATGACGAGGCTTAGGAAAATTGAGTAGTAGAATTGTGACCATATAATTGCAGTCACAAGTGGTGGTTTACGTGACTTTTCATCCAGCTAAGCCCTGCATACCGCCGCTCTTTCAAGCCTAAAGTATCTGGAACCTCCGAGTGGACTACATCTGCCATAGGCCTATCGGAACCTCCTATAGGGTGTATTGGAGTTAGAAAATTATCATTATGATTTACGAAGTAAGAATTAATTGGTGGCGCCGAGGAGATGGCGCCAGCAAGACTGGGTGTGGCACTAGTACAGCTTATTTGAACCCCTCCAATAGACGTATCGTAAATGTGAAATTCAAACGCTTTCCGATATGTCTACATAGCATCCGATACGAATATAGACCTCTGGTAGACTTATCACAAATGTAGGCTATTCGGATTCCGTTGGCCGTGACATGACTCGAGATTAAGTAGAAAACACTGCATAAAGCTTTGTTTTACCTTTAGGGACCACAGGCAAAGAAAGATAAACACACTTCATTACTTGATAGAACTGAGTCGGATACCGGAGAAGCAGTCCCGAGCCGCTAGTACACACCAGAGGGGGGTTATGTACATCAACCGGCCGAGAGCCTCAAGTGGGGTCCGGGAAAATGTAAGGTTTCTACTTATATGTAAGTTACGAAGGTTGTAGGCCAAATAAATCCAAATGCTGGGTCCAGGAACCGTCTAGCCCCTCGCTTAATACAGTAACATTATGGGCAAATACTAAGTATACAGCTTTTATATTCCAAATCAGTCTTGTTTTTATGTAAACAACATAAATGATGATAGGACTTAGTATTTGGATTTATTCGGCCTGTAGCTAAAGTAATTCAAGGAAGGTCGGACCAACTCCATTTACCACTTCTGATTGGTCCATCAAATTTACCCGTAAGGCACATCTTATCCGGCTAGGTCCGATCAGATGTGCGTACAGGCTCAGGTGTACGTACACCAAAAAATCTACACTTTTGTAAGGAGTGACAGCGAGTTAGCCTTTGAGCAGAGCAGGGGACCTGAAGGCGACCTGAAGGCGACCTGCGACAGCTCGTTTATAAGATTAAAGATAAAAACAACTTATTCGAGCCATACAGCACAGTCATCTCACTTACTTGCACTCCGCTCAAGCCAACACCCAAGGTACTACATTCAACCTTGTCAGCGGCCCCTTTTGACTTATTCCAAGTATTCCCACAAATCCAATACTTCTAATACCATGACAACCACATATCTTATCACCGGCTGTTCTCGCGGTCTAGGTCTTGGGTTGGCGACCGAGCTTTCAAGGTCAGGCAATTTGATCGTCGCTACTGCTCGTGGAGATCCTACCCCTGCTCTGGATACACTCATCAAGGCGTCGGGAGGCCGAGTTAAATATATCAAGCTCGATACGACTGATCGTGGGAGCATTGCGGCAGCAGTAGAAGAGGTTACTACTCTTTTAGATGGCAAATGACTTGACGTGCTTATCAACAGTGCGGGCATTACGAATTGGATGAATGGCGGCATCGAAACAATGTGAGTTGCTCCCTTTCAAGTTTTTATTTGTTTTTACTTTTCTTGTCTTTTCTTTTCTTTTCTTGCTCGTTTTCGGTTTCGGTTACGGAAGACCACCGACAAGCTGAGTATATAGGGATAATCTCAATTATATCTTGGATTGCAATGTCACCAGTGTACACAACGTCACGAGCGCATTCCTTCCGCTTCTTAAGAAAGGCATCAAGAAGAAAGTCATCAACATGTAGGTCTTCGCAGCATTCTAATATACTAGAGGACTTAGGACAATACTGATATCGGCGTTAGGTCCACGACGCTCGGCTCCATTTCAATGGCTTCTGCGTATGCTATGGCGCCGGTTCCCGCATACAAGATTTCGAAGGCCGCTCTCAATATACTCACCGTTCAATATGCACACTCATTTGCCCAAGAAGAGTTTACATTCCTTGCAGTCAGCCCAGGAGTAAGCAAACCATCTTCATAAGTATTTATCGACACAGCTACGAAGAATTAAGGCTGATTTACACCTTTCTATTTTGTAGTGGCTTCGTACCGATCTAGGTGGGCCGACTGCGGATCTTGATACTGAGACCGGAGCAAAAGCTGTGCTTGATATAGTACATAGCCATGGTAGTGAGTGAGTCAAATGGTAAATTTCTGAACATTCATGTACCAGGCTGGGAAAAGACAGAAGGTCTTAACCAATACGATGGGTCGGTCTTGCCATGGTAGATCTTCGTATAATCTGCCGGCATTATAGCAACAAGAAGATCAGCATTAAAGTCTGAGTAATAACATATATATGAAATGGAGAAAATACCTCAAGTATGACATATGAAAGGATTTTCGTGCTTATATCGTTACCCGATCTGAAGTTATTGAATTTAGTATTCGACGGATATAAAGCTCCGGAATAGTAGAATGGAATTTTGATTGATAGGTACTAATGGCGACCCTTCATCCTGATAAGTGCATTCCCCGCTTCCACATGATACAAGTTAGCAGGAAGTAACAAGTATTTACTCAAATAATATCTTAACAATAGAGTCAGAATTTTAATATATCATCATAGTCCAAGAGCAATTGTAAAACCAAATATAAGCCCTTATGTGTCACTCTCAGGAGTGGCGTCACTTTTAGGTTTCACATCAATTGAGTTGCCCTATCAGCTTGACATCTATCTTCTAATATTCTTTCCTTACCACCGGCCTCAGTCTACACATCAAAACCCCCTTCTGCCAAAACCCCTGCACTTTTTGCCCCGTCATCCAGACCTCCTGTCCCCCCTCCAACTCCCAATCAAACCTCCAAATCAGCTTCGCAAGCAATAATCTCATCTCTGCCCTCGCAATATTCTTCCCCAGACAATTCCTTGGTCCATACGAAAACGGTTGCATGCATTCCTCATTATCACCGACAAATGGCGGCAAATCTCTGCTTTCCCTCAGCCATCTTTCTGGGTGAAATTCCTCCGCTAGATGAAAATTAGATGGAGAGTGATATGTGGAGTAATGATGCACGCCAACAGTTGTACCCTCAGGGACGAAAGACCCGGAAATTGTTTCCCCACCGGAAGGTACACAACGAGGTAGTGTGATGGCGACAGGGGGGTATACGCGTAAGGTTTCGGTGATCACAGCGTCGAGATACTCAAGTTTATGGATACTGGCAAGAGTTATCTCATCCTCGTTCATATGTGCGCTTCGGATTTCCCCCACAAGGCGTTTGTACACGGGTGCATGCGTGAGCATTAGAAAAAATGCACCAGAGAGTGCGGTAGCCGTGGATTCTGACCCGGCGATACTGAGAGAGAAGGCATTTACGTTGATTTCGGCCGGACTCATACCCTTCTCGTTATTAGCAGAGAGGATATAATGCAAGAAATCGCGATGTTCTGATCCGGCTGCGATGCGGCGCTGTACGGTTTGCATAGCTGTTCCGATATGTTTTTTGCGTTGGCCCATGACGGATGAGGGAGTGAAGAACTGTCGGATTCCCATGATTTTGTAGTATTTACACATCTGATTTAGAGTGAGTTCGGATGCCATAGCTGTGATGGCGCGAACGAAAGGTACGTAGTCGCCCTTATCGAGACAACCGAAGTTCTCGCCAAAGCTCATGTGGCCGATGAGGTCAAAGGATGCAAATGTCAGCCAGGACACTATGTTTAATGGACCCTTATTACACTCGCGAGAAAGTTGATCGAGTAGCTTGCGTGAGTAGAGCTGCAAGATAGGTTCTTGCTCACGAAGAGCAGATTCGGAGAATGCATGAGAAAGGAGGCGTCGTTGGCGAGTATGGGTTTCTCGATCAGCAACCAGGATGTTTTGCGCGCCGGTGGGAGTGTGGAGACGGAATATTGGGTCCTTGCTCATCTCTTCTTTGCGATGACCGTAGATTGACTTCCAGGCATCGTCGCTGTTGTATGAAAGTTCGTTGGGGGCTACGCGAACTGTGTGGCCGTATTGGATATGGAGTTGGAGCAGGCGATAGTGTAGTTGTCCTTGATATTGGTTGTAGCACCAGGGGAGGCGTGTAGCGGCCCAAAGCTTGGGTCCTGGGTAGGAACGGAGAGGATGGAAGAATACATTGTATACCATGTGACTAAAAATGTAAAGCAAGAACTGTTCGGCATGGTTAGATCAACCTAACGCACATGGTGGCTAATAACTTACAAGGATAATGACGGCCCCAGATGCCTTGACGAAACTCGAAGTGAAGTCAAACTGTGTATCCATGTTAAGTCTGTGAGCCAATCGTTCATCAGATATCAAACAATCTATCAGCGACAGGACAATATCGCACTTAGCGATTATTCCTATTGTCAACTTCTGTTGTCCAATTATTGGTAATGACTTAACACATCGAAAGTCTGATCTAAATGTAGTTGATTTGTAAGACTAACTTACGCTTATGAAGGATCGGCTCTCTACTGTACCAATACAAGCCCCATATTGCCGAACTTTTTGACGTGGCCCGAGCTTCGGTCAATGCCAACTCCCAACCGGCAAACGGAATCCGAAAATTCCAACACAAGAAATGTCAGGTACAGAGCACAATGGGTAGGAGTATCAAGATGCGATAAATTGGAACCCATGCCTGCACTTCAGATGACACTTACTTCATCTGAGAAGTCATGGCCGTTATCAACTCCGCCGCAGCCGTATCTCTATCTGGCCACTGGGTGCCACGATTGAACGTGAAAAATGTCTATTACGGTTCAGGATGCGTTGAGCAGCATTTGATTGATACCCTTCCTACACCGTCCTCTAAAGTTTTCATTGTGACGGGCACATCGCTGGCAACGAAAACTCCACTCGTGCAGCAGCTTGAGAGCTTACTTGGCGAGCATCACGCTGGCACGGTGTCAGATATTCGCCAGCACGGACCAATCGCCGATGTCGATAAGGCTGTTGAGACTGTTCTAAGTCATGGAGATGTAGATACAATCTTGTCACTTGGCGGAGGCTCACCAATCGATACCGCAAAGGTCATCTCACTACGAGTCAAGGAGAAGTGTGGAGCTTTTCTCACGCATCTGACAATCCCGACCACATTGAGCGCTGCCGAGGTTAGTAAACTACTTTTGAATATCTGGTTACCATCTAAATGAAACATAGTGCACGGCTGGAGGTGGCTATACTAAGCCAGATGGCGTGAAGGTGGGATTCCGTATACCAGAAATGGGTGTATCGGGCATTTTCTACGACCCACAATATGCGCGCTACACACCAAAGGATCTCTGGGTAACAACCGGCATGCGGGCCATGGATCATGCCGTCGAATGCATGTATCATCCTACGTCGAGTGAAGTGCCTTGGAAGGTGCTTTCACAATGGGCCGTTGGTGAGCTGTTTGAGTGTCTTCCTAAGGCCAATGAATCTCATCCACGTGATGAGAACATTATCCTAAGGCTTATGCTCGCAGCTTATGCAAGCTCTGGGTTGAAGGGTGAAAACATCAAGGGGGGCATGGGTCTTTCTCATAGTCTCGGACATGCACTGGGTAGTCCCTACAACATTCCGCATGGGGTGACTTCAAGTATAACGCTTGGAAAGGTGGTTCGCCTGAAAGCCCACGAATCGCCGGATAATGCCAGGCAGATCGCCCGCTTGCTGTCATCAACGGGCGGTTCTACAACTGGCGACGATTTGCGGGACGCCCTTGAGGTTGGCGATCGTATTATTGCATTAGTTAGCTCCTTTGATTTAGATGTTCGCACTCTATCTGGTTGGGGTGTTAGTGAGGATGAGATCCCTATCATTGTACAAAGAGCCCTGGGAGGGGTGAAAGAAGGTGCGGTATTTGATTCGGTGAAAAAGCTTGTACAAACACTATTCTAAGCAACTGTGGAGCTGAGCAATTCTGAACATTATTCTTAGCCTCCGCGTATGTCAGAATGTTAATCTACGCATGAATGTTTGATTTCCAGAGTGCTCACTTAGCAGTCGCCTTTACCATGTAAGATGAATATGTGAATTCTGATATTTCTCCGAATGTTATCGTTCCCTCTCAGTTTCGGCAGCCGAGATCCAGATATCCTTAGCTTCGGATTGTACAGACCGCATCTACCTAGATCAATATCAAGGTCAGCGCCTACTTTTTACTTTTGAATCTACCTGGTACGCTATCATTGTATTCATTTTGTTTTTTTTTTTTTTTAAAAAAAAGGGAGAAAGAAAAGAAGAGAAACCAAACAATGGCAACCAAAAACGTATCAGAAGAACCTCATATTCTTATCATTGGCGCAGGTGGGATTCATTCATGATTGATACTTACTCGAGCCACTGTACTAACTCTTACTTAGGTATCACCGGTCTTGTACTTGCTCAAGCACTGAAAAAGGTCTTACTCTACTCCCGGGAAGCATTGCACAAAGAAGTTGTACTCATTCTTCATAGGAAGGCATTCGTTACTCAATATTCGAGAAAGATGCCTCACTCAATGTGCGTAGCAATGAGTGGACAATGGCCATTCACTGGTCATTAGACCGTCTTGAAACTCTCCTGCCGCCAGAAGTTTACTCCAATATGGAGAAAGCTTCATGCAACCCAGCGATTCCCATCAATGCGGGGGGTAATTATCCCATCATTCACGGTGAAACTGGCAAAATTCTCGCTGGCGTCCCATACAAGAAGGGATTGCGTGTCCCGCGCAGCAAAATGCGGAAATTATGTGGTGAGAACATTGACGTGCAGTACGGCAAGCACCTCAGTGAGATTGAATTTGGCGTAAACGGACAGGGCGTCCGGGCCAAATTCACCGACGGTACTTCAGTCACTGGAACTCTCCTAGTAGGAGCTGATGGTGCTCGTTCTCGAGCTCGTGAAGTTGCCATTGGTTCAGCAGAGAAAGCAGCAGTTACTGCATTCCCCATCTGGCACATGAATCTAACCGTATGCTATAACGACGCTCAAAAAGCCCGCTACCTACGTTCCGAGTTCCCTACCAGTTTCCTCGCCCTCAGCGACCGTTCTTTTCATGCTTTCCAATCCATCTCCAGCATGCCAGATGGCCCTGATCATCCCGAAAGCTGGGTTTTCCATCTTGCTATGGCGTGGAGAGGTGAGGCCAGACATGAACTTAGTTATGCTGAGCGCTTGGCTATCATTAAGCAGAAAGCGGCTGGGCTGGCGGAACCTGCTCGTTCATCGTTTCTGTGGATCCCGGAAGAAACGCAGGTTCATAAGGCGGATATTAGTTATTGGATTACTGAGCCCTGGGATAATCACCAAGGCCGACTCACCCTAGTAGGGGATGCTGCGCACCCTATGCCACCTTGTACGTTCTTCCTCTTTATTCCTTGATTGGCATATGTTTAGCTCTGTCCCGTACATACACTAACAATCTACCTATCCACACACAGATCGAGGACAAGGATTGAATCACTGCATAACCGACATCTTCGACCTTATTGCAGAGATAAAAGCGACAATTCAAGGTGAGAAGACTCTAGACACAGCGATCTCCGAGTATGAAGCTGCGCTTGTCCCTCGCGGCTCGGAGGAGGTCAAGTGCTCGATTGAGAATGGAATCATGCTTCATGATTGGGAGAAGGTAAAGGAGAGTCCCGTGTTTAATGCAGGGTTCCGTCCGATGAAGGGTCATGATAATTGGGAGACGAATAAGAATCATGCGGAGAATCAGAAGAAGGCGGAAGCTGCGCGGGGGAAAGCAATTGGGTCACGTGCCCTAGTTTAGTACATGCCCTTAGCTTCACTTACATTAGACACATCTCGGAAGGAAACTCTCCTAACCAATTACATATCTTTTTGCCTGCATACCAAGCCTCTTTTCTGACACATTTCGGATTACACAACTTTTGCCTGCATATCAATTCTGTAAAAGTGACGCCACTTCTAGACGATTTCGATATTGATCTGGATATTGGTGATGATGTCCTTGGTGGTAGCGGGCCAACTAGCCTAGAGGAGGATAATGTCCTTTTGGATGAATCTGGTCCTGGAGCAAGTTGGTGTTTCTTAGACAAGGAAAGCCTCCGGGCTTTACTTAATGATAAGATCTTTCCTACCATCACCCACCGTTTTTTCTACGACCAGTTCCTATCATTTCGACACAACTATCATCAAAAAGTTGCTGCTTGGGCAAGAAAGAAGAATATGAATCGGCCATGGGACGCTTTATACGGTCCACAATTCCCTTGCGCTAGACAAAAAGAATTCCTTGATGCTTGCCGGAAGTTTTTCAAGGACTTCAAAGAGAAGCACGAGCACGAGCACAAGAAGATCAAGATCACATTACACGCTGGCGAAAACGAAATGAAGTTCTTTGTCGGATATTGGTGTATCAGATATTGATCAGGAGATGTTGTATTGGATTGAATTGCAAACCTTATATGATGGGTTAAAGACAGGTGGGGAGAACTCGAAAGGAGGGTTGGAGCGAATTATATCGGCTATTCTGCGTCCAGGGGAGAGTGTGAAGGACTACAAGTTATATATTGAAGTGAACGATAGCAAGGCTGAGCTGCAAGCTTGTCTAGAGTACTACTCTAGATAGTGGAGGAAAGATTGGATTTGGAGTTGGAATTAGAGCCCGAAGGTATATCTGTCAATTGTATCCTTTCTTCTCAGTAACTTCCTGAATTCTCTTGATCTTGAGGTCGAGAATGGTTGGAGACTTAGTTGTTAGCCTTTGGATAGATTTATCATACATATGGAGATCTAAATTATCTTGCTCTTATCTTTTTCTGCTCCATGATGATACAGTCTATCAAATGTCCTCGCGGAGATTAAATAACATGAGACTACTGTCACTTTTTTCATGTTCATTGTATAAGTTCTTCAGAACATCTCATAAATGGGAAAGTCAAACAATCCTAATGTTAATTGTGATTTTGATTACTAAATTTCTAAAATCTAGGAATCAACCCCATTGCACCTGGCATATCTGCTCCTCCGATGTAACTTCCCCCATCCCCCCCTTCACTCTTGCACCAACTCTCCATCCTTAACATGCTTCTCATACCAGCCAAACGACATCATCGTATTCGCCGGATCCGAAAAATTTGCATGATCCGGATTTACCACTGTCAAAAAATGTGGATCATTCTTCACATCCACGTAGTCCTGAACATCTCTAAAAACAATCGTAATAAATGAATCATTCGGGGCACGATTGACACTTGGTAAGTTGGGGAAAAGGCGTTCGAGATCTTTCATGCATTCGGATGAGGCGTGGTGCTGTATGACTAGTTGGTGACTTTGATAGGAAAGTAGTGGAAGGTGGGAAGGAAGGGAAGACGAACCATATTGTAATCTACTATTTTTTTCTCAACCAAGAGATCCTTCAGATGACTGGCGTGTGTTTCGCTGATGTATTTGTGGTATTCATCTTCGTCCATGCCTGGTTTACGTTTGGCGCAAATGGTGATGGAGAACAAGCCTTGAGATTTGCCCATTTTTATTTTGTAAAGCTTCAACTGAGGAGTGGTTTTGCTGGGTAGAAGCGTCGGGATACTCGCTATCTTTCATTCAAAGCATCAACGGTATATATGATGGTAAAGAGGAAGGCCGCTGCTTTCACATGGCGTGCGTCTCATAAAGACGAAGATTTGGTGGATCAAGACCGGAGCCCGGGAGACGTTGTAATTCTCGTTAATCACAGCAAGCTCCTCCAATAATGTTATTGTGCAACCACAAGACGCCTGCCTTTCACGGGAGCATCTAATGACTACCTGCGTCGGGAGGTGTGAATAAGGTGCACATCACATGACAAGACTTCGGAAGCCGAAACCCGGGTTCTATAGCACCTAAGAGTTGCTGACGATAGGATCCATATCCCGTGCGGAAGCTGGTGTGGGGCAATCTTAACAGAGGTGAGCACACATATGTAAGATTGCATGGTGATCAATGATATAGCACAGGTCATATTTTGCCTACTAATTGATTGACTCGCATTATAAAGTGGGGCGATATAAATACATTTATTTATCCTGACCACCAAGCAGATACTGATGAGACTGTGTAACTCAAACAAGGGCCGTCGTCTCGCATTTATCTGCACATCTGTATTGCCAAACCTCCAACTCGAATCTAAGGGCGACAGTAGAACTCTCTAACAGTCATGGAGATACTTACTTTTGCTCCTCTTAGCTTCATCCTCATCGTACCACTTATCTACGTGGTAGTAACCCGTTACCAAAATTACCAAAAGCTCTCAGGATTCAATGGCCCATTCCTGGCCTCAATCTCCGACTTGTGGCTGCTCAAACAGTCTCTAAAGCATCGCCAGCACCATGCACTGGAAGAGGTTTTAGAGAGATATGGGTCTTATGCGAGGATTGCACCTAACATGGTGGTCACAAATGACCCAGATTTGTTGCGGCACATGAGCGCACCACGTTCTCCTTGGAGACGTGCTAGCTGGTATGAAATCCATAAATTCGATGCTACAACGGACAACATTTTCAGCACAACAGATGAGAAGAAGCACACACTCCTAAGGAGTAAATTGGGCCCTGCGGTACGTCTGCTCGCTCTTCTTAATCTCCTTTACTCCATAAAAACGTTCGTGCTTGTGCATTCGCATACTGACAAGGTCGTAGTACTCTGGAAAGGGTGTTGATAACCTCGAGTCTTCTATCGTGGATCAAATCAACATCATGTTGAATATGCTCCGTCGCGACCACATCAACAGCGGTCGACCAGTAGACATGAGCC
The DNA here is from genome assembly GCA_001465935.1 of Clarireedia homoeocarpa. Taxonomy (NCBI): domain Eukaryota; kingdom Fungi; phylum Ascomycota; class Leotiomycetes; order Helotiales; family Rutstroemiaceae; genus Clarireedia; species Clarireedia homoeocarpa. The sequence goes on along the minus strand of LNKV01000045.1, from coordinate 152,884 downwards.
GACTGTCCCAGTACTTCACTCTGGATGTTCTATCTTCGATTGCATTTGGTCGAGCCTTTGGTTATCTTGAGGCCAATAAAGATCTGTGGAATTACATCTCCATCACTCAAAAATTCATACCGATGTTCGAATTGGCTTCCGATTTCCCGTGGCTGCAGAAACACCTCTTTGGCAATCCCATTATCGCAAAACTGATGGCAGCCAAAGGTGAGGATAAAGTGGGACAAGGCAAGATAGCAGAGATAGCACATAAGATAATCGGAGAACGATATGCGCTTGCCGCCGATGAGATTGAGAAAGGACGTAATCAGAAAGCAGATATGCTTGGGCATTTCATAGCGCACAACCTTTCACAGAAGGAAGCGGAAAGTGAAGCGCACCTTCAAATTTTGGCTGGCTCCGAATCCACGTCAACGGCATTTAATATGACAATGTTGTATATCGTAACAAATCCTCGTGTCTATAATGCTTTGCAGGCAGAAATCGATACTGCTGTCACTTCTGGCAGAATCTCCCCAGATTCTGTGATCAAAGATTCCGAAGCTCGGCAGCTGCCCTATCTACAAGCGGTCATATGGGAAGGTTTGCGAATGTGTCCGCCGCTCTTTGGTTTGATGAGCAAAATTGCTCCACCGGAAGGCGATACATTCAATGGGGTTTTCTTCCCAGCCGGGACGGAAGTTGTTATAAGCCCATCATCAGTCACTCATCGCAAGGATCTCATCGGTGAAGACGCGCATTTATTCCGTCCAGAACGCTGGCTCGTGGCTGACGAAGCTACGCATGCTCGGTATATGAGCACGGTGGATTTGGTCTTTGGAAGCGGTCGCTTCGGCTGTCTTGGAAAGAATATTGGCATGTTGGAACTTAACAAGGTGTTCGCAGAGGTACGTTTATTTACAGCCCAAGAACTTCCGTGAACAAATCTGATGTGATGTACTAGTTGCTACGTCATTTTGATTGGACAATTGCGGACTCAGTGAGGCCTGTTCAGGAAAGATTTGGAGCTGGAATATGGATACAGAATGGAATGAACATGATTGTAACCGAGAGAAAGAAGTAGTGTAACACCATTACTTTGTGATAAGGCAAGTAATGATGACCTCAGTATAGCTCACATACAATTACATGCTATTCTGCTTCCGCACCTGATTAATCATCCCGTCTGAAATTTTCCATGATTACTTTGGAGCACAAGAAATTCCTCCAAAAAAGCCCATCCACCATCATCTGTCGAGTCTATTATACTTTCACTCCACGACCAGTCGTCGCCATCGACAGGCCCCGTTGCTGGCCAGTATGGTTCGGACATTGCGACCTGGCCATTGTCAAATAGAGGTTGAATACTAGGTGTGCTTTCACTGCTTCGGGAGCTGCACTTCTGAATCGTTGCTCCAATTAACCGTTGAACTTTGATTGCGTCTCTGCGTATAGACAATTGATTTTGGCAGACAATCTTAGCATCTTGTAGTAGATTCAAGGATGTTGTAACATCAATGATGGTAGTGGTAGTGGTAGTGGTAGTGGTAGTGGTAGTGGCCGGCTTAGTAGTATAGTGGCTATTATAGCAAACACATAAACACAGCGTTGTGCAGGCAAGTAGAAAGTCTTGCTGCGTGATACTTCCTACAAACCAGCGTTCCGTTTCAAGTTGTCCACCAGCCTCAAACTCTTTATATGTATCTAGAAATTGTCTTATAAGATCGGTAGCTGCAGTATAACACACCTGTAGACTGTTTCTGTTTCCGCGAGTAATATATTTTCTATGCAAAACGCAAAGAGACTTCTGATAGATAGCGTATACACATAAACGTGCAACTATAACTGATGGTGGATCAATAATCGACTCGGATATAAATCGCGGCTGAAAGCAAAGTGGAATATTTGCGAAACATTCTCGAACATCTCGATCGATTTCTTCGAGCTCTTCTCGAGGTCTCTCAGTTGCAGAAAGAGTATGTCGAATAACTTTTTCGAAGACGGCCATGAGTTTATGCTTTGCAATGTAAAATAGCAACTCAGTAGGTTCAGTATCCGGTCGTGCAGCTGGCAGTTCCATTGTGTGTTCATCGAAATCAGTGTCTAGTAGGTTCGTTGGTGGCTTAGTGTCCCAAGTTGGGAATTGAATATTAGTCGGTAATCCAAGGTGGAACGAGATAAGCATATCAATTTGTAAACACAAGGACCAAGTCCGCCGCCGTATTTCCCCATCGAATGCGGAGATTTTCCCTTTAGATCCATCTGCATCACGGTGGTATCCCATTGCTGTTGCAAGACGAACGAGCGTACCAAGGAGAACTGCTAAATCTGGGCCGATTTCACTACCCTTAAGACATTTCGCGTGGGCATATAAGAGGAGTGCTTCGGTGGAGAATCTTTGAGGTCGATGATACTCCCCAGTAGCTAAACAATGTGCTGCTCCCGTTGTAAACTGGTCAGCTGCTTTCTTATCGTCTATATCAGGGCTTCTAGACAAAATACTCGCAGATATGCCAAGAATTGAGAATAGAATAGATGTCCACAAGGGTGACGCCCCGGATGGGTTCTCCCAAAATGATTGATACAATCGACGAAATTGCCCTGTATGTATAAACGGAGCAGCAACAGCTCTATTCCTAAAATAAGCCCCAACTAGACGATCAGCTTGCTGCCTTGTAGGCAGAAACTGTGAGAGTACTTGATGAAATAGTAGTCGCCTGCTAGCGCCAAAAAGTACACCGTCGCTGTCATAGCAGTTGTAGTCTGTGCTATTATTCTCAAAATCATCATGATCTCCAATCACGATTCGAAGTTCATCAATGTCGTCGAGTATTGCCGACCAGTGAGTTGCACCATTGTGAAGAGGTTCGAAGGCTATCTCAACTCTGTCACTGTGAACAGTATTAGAATCTTCAGGCGTGGGAAGGGCATTGTCAATGGATATTTCGCGTGACTTTGAGAGCTCTTGAATTAATTTTTCCAGATGCTCAAGTCTTGCCTCAGCCTGGGATCGATTTCGATGATCATGGTTATGTCCTTCAGCCGACGCATACACGCAAGCTGGGGCTTCATCTCTCCTGACACATGAAGTACAAGGGAGTCGCCGATCGCATTTGAGCTTGCGTTTTCGACACTCAGTGCATGCACGCAACTCTCGATGTCTTGTAATTCGACGATGTTGTTGGGGGTCCATATTCGACATAGTTTGGGTGACGGAAGATGCGACGGAAGGAAATTACTTAGTGTCGGTGGGTGGATTTTACAAGAGTTATATATTCACCCCACGAAAGAGTGCGGCGTGCGCGGATAGCATTGATAATCACGCCTCTCGCTTAGCTAGCTTCTCGAACTATTCCTGAACTATTCCTATTCCTCTGTGTCATGATTCTCAGCCTCGTCCAAGAATTAAATACATGGGGTCCGGCAAGGGTAAATCCTTGTGCGGTGCGGCGCGGTGCAGTACAGCCCCACCGTTCTACTCCGTATCTGCACGTGGATGGCGAAGACGATGGCGTTGCTCAAAAGGCTGGCGTGCGATTGGTGTAAGTCGGCCCTCATATATGCTGCCAAGAATTGAGGGCGACCCTTGGCTGATTTAGTAAGGCGCCGGTTTTCCTATCCTTCGATTGGCTTGACGCACAAGGGATCAGCAATTATGGGAGATTCTACGAGTATAAAAAATTCTAATTATTCTCGCGAAATGGTCTACTCTAAAGGGTTGAAGAAAAGAGAGAGAGAAAATATCGCTCCGACTGTAGCTAATACATGATCTTAGCATCTTGCTCTTTGATCAGCTGTGCCGCATGGTAGGCATATGCATAAACAGTTGCCGTTGGGTGACATGTAGGTAAGCCTGGGAATGTGGATGAATCAACCACACGAATACCTTGGAGCCCCTTGATTCTCCAGGTTTTGCCTTCAAGCACAGTACCCAGTGCGACTGTTCCAACCTAGAGTCCATGTTAGTATCTCCTCAACGCGACGAGATCTCCTTCCAAACTTACGGGATGATGGAAACTCAAGGCGGATTTCTGAATCGCGGTCCATAGATCGGCATCGGATGTCACATCTGGGCCTGGAAAAAGTTCTTTGACAATGTAGGGCGAGATTGATGGAGATGCGAAAACTTTTCTCATTTGCTTGTAGCCGAAGAGGACTGCAGCTTTGTCGCCTGCCGAACCGAAGTAGTTTGAATAGATCAATGGTGCATCACGATAATCTGCCGAGGCCAGGTGTAGATATCCTGAACCTTCTGGCTGAGAGACAGCAACGAAAGGCGAGACGATGCTAACATTTGGTGTACCGGCGGACAAGGTCGAGGCAGAATATTGGTATAACAATTGGCCACGATCAGCAGGCAGAGAAGGGTGGTAAGTATCATTTACTGCTTGGAAGATAGAGTCGGGAACTCGTTGAAGAGCAAAGGCTGCACCACTAGGAACTCCAAGCGGTCCGCCATTAGCACCGCCAGCATGCTCATATTCTGCAGCTGCTATGGCTGAGAAGGTGGAGTTCTGGGTACTTTGCCATAAAGTTTGGACGTTTTGTGTGACTTGGAATTCCATGAAAGCGCACTGGTGATCTTGTCTAGAAGAATATATGAGAATGGCGTTGACTAAAATGTTTCTAGGCGTCAAGACTTACAGATGCTGTCCCACTTGAGGAATATCAGCGATAACTGGTATATTGAGAGATTTCAAGTGGTCTTTCGGGCCAACGCCAGACAACATGAGGAGCTACAATATCATCAGCACTCGTCTTCTAGCGAAGGGATGGTTGCAGTTCTCCTTACCTTGGGACTGTTCAGCGCTCCTGCAGAGACAATAATTTCTTTGGCTTTGAGTGTGGTGACTTGTTTCGTAATAGTGTTGACATAAGTGACTGAAGTGGCAGTCTTATTAGTAAATCCGATTTTGGTGACCTGAGCATCGTGAATCTGTTGAGCATTCGCACGACCACTCATCTGCCAACCATAAGCCTGTGGCGCATAGTCCCTAGTACGGTTTGAGGCCCGAATAGTTTCTGTTCCAGTGGCGACACCGAGTCCAGTTCCATCATTCAGGTCAACCCATGGAAGATTGAGAACAGACGTCCAAGAGCTGATGAGGTCTAGAACAAAACCACCGAGGTTTGAATTGGGTGATGTGAGCTCCAGTGGCCCATTTCCATAAGCTGTGATGTTGACATGTGGATTGTAATCTAGATCAACCTGCTGGAAATGAACCGTGGACTTGAAGTCTTCAAAGAAGTTATCCCACTTAAGACCATCATCCCCGCTAATTTGGGCCCATTCATCGAAGACTGACGGAGCACCACGGCAAGCGCCAAGGTAGTTGATTGCGTGTCCTCCTCCGAAGCCATGCCCCTGAGAAATGCTTGGAGCATTGCCATTAAGGTTCGGGTCTGGTTGAGAAGTATAGTTCCAGGTGTATGGTGTGTCCAGCAGTGTTGGTGCTAACCCTGGGACATCAATGGCTCGAATGCCACTAGTGTCTGGACCTGCCTCCAGAAGCACTACGGTGACATTGGGATCCCGAGATAGCTGCTCTGCAAGAACAAAGCCAGCTGGACCACCACCTACAATAATGTAGTCCGGTGTGTTGTCTGGCTTAGGCTTTGATGTAGTTGCTTGAGGGAGTGCTGCAGTGATACAAGTATGAGCGACGAAAGCCATTAAGGCTGCTTTAGGGGCGGTTTTCATCATGATTGCTGTTGCAATGATTTTCTCCTCAAATGTACGGATTTGATAAGCGAAAGTTGGATTGTCCGATTCACAAGAGTAGAACAACTGTGGAACTCAAAACTGAAACACAAAGTTTGATTCCTCCAGCTCAGGAGAAACGTCCACGTTTTATACATTCCTACCGTCAATTTGGACTGAGTCCAAAACTGAGCTGCCTCCTGAATGATCATAGCTGAGTGAATATTGAACAGGGGTGTATCTGTCAGGAACATAACGGTAAGGCACACACGTGGAAGCCACGAGCCGATATGCGACGCAATGCAATGCAATGCAGTTCGCATGCATGAGATCTTAGGTACCCAGACTGACGGTAGCGTAATGTGATGAATGTAGCAAAGGCATTCGGCCGCCGAGGACCGAAGAGTGTGCCCATGCTCTCGCACGAGAAGCTGACAAGTTCCGCCAATGAAATGTGGCTCACAGCATCCACCACTTTTAATCCCTGCGCGACCATATCTTTAAGTATAGCCACTGCAACAGTAAGATAGACGAAGGATTCGAATTTCTGAGTTCATCTGGGGCACAGGGAGGCATTTTCATAACCATCCCACTATTGTGGATGTCTCACATTTGAATGGGCTGATTTCCTACAACACTAACTTCCAGTTCTTCTTGTTCGTGCTAGGAAATCGGAATAGCTTAGGCGCTTAACCACTATAGTTTCGATTGTTGAGATTCTGGTTCCAGAATACAGTCATGGACGAGCGAAAATTGTTTGTTATCATTGGAATTACCGGGAATCAAGGAGGATCGGTAGCCAGAACCTTCCTTGATGACCCCGAAATGAGATCAAAGTATCGCCTTCGCGGAATCACTCGAGACCTTACGTCCAGCCAATCGCAAAACTTGGCATCTCAAGGGGTGGAGATGGTCAGCGCCAACCTTCATGACTCATCGACACTCCTGAAAGCATTTGAGGGAGCCCACGCCATTTTTTCTGTGACGGACTTTTGGAAGCCTTATCTGGACGAAAAGAATCAAGCGAAGGCTCGTGAACAGGGAAAGCATATCGGTGAACTCTGCTACGAGCTCGAATATGAACAAGGACGAAACATTGCCGATGCTGCTTCCCAAATCCCCGCTCTGGAGAGATTAGTGGTTTCTATGGTGTGTAGCACCAAGCAGCGCAGCAATGGTTTTTACAGCAAGATCTACCACTTCGATGCCAAAGCCGACATGATCTCATACATCAAGTCGAAACACCCAGCGCTAGCTGCGAAGATGAGTGAGCTGAACATGGGCGTGTTTATGACCGCATGGAGATTCACACCGTCGCTCATGGCTCCTCAGAAAATGGAAGACGGAGTTCATGTATTGAGACTGCCGTGTAATCCCGACACCCCAATCCCATTCGTAGATGCGAGTAATGACACAGGGCCATTCGTACGCGCGTTACTAGCGTTAAAGCCGGGCATTCAGCTCTACGGCGCGGTAACACTAATGAGTTGGAATGAGTGGCTCACTTTGTGGGGCAAGATCATGGGTAAGAAGACTAGGTTCCAACATGTTAGCGTGGATTTCTGGGAGGAGGAAATGTCCAAATGGGCTCCTCAGGGGTTCGGGACGGAGCTTGCGGAGATGTTTGAGTTTATGGGCAAGTACGGGTATGATGGTGGAGATCTCGAATGTAAACGATGGTGGGAGGTAAGTTCAGATCCTACTAGTTTTCTACATGCGGCTGGTATTAACTGGTCTCTAGTTGGGGATTGATATCCCGGGAATCAGTAGTGTAGAAGAATTCATTAGGAATGAGGATTGGTCTTCGGTGGTTGGAAACTGATGTTGGGTGATACTGTAGCTATACAAGCGGTCATGTCATTGAACTTGGAGCTTTCGCTACGGTCTCATGCTAAAATTTGCCGCTCTAGTAATAGCATTTCCAATACACAAAGGTCTATGAAGAGAGATTTTTCTACTTAATTGATGCGTGTGCTTAATGTACTATGGAAGGTCATGCCAGCAGTTCAATTATGTGCTAGAAATGTGCAATGTAAAGTAAATCATCAAGCTCAGGGAGGAATTTTGCTACAGTTAGATCACGGTTTCGAAGAAGCTTGAACGTACACTATAAGGCAAAATGAAGTACGATGCAACTGAAAGCATTTGAGATAGTTCGAACCCCCCGTAGCAAGTATGTCGTCTATTACAATGTGTATTTACCATATAAGCTCTGGCATGAGCTTTTCATGAATCGTTGCATTTTTCTCTACTTATCTTCCATTGGCGTGGTATGAATCCATGATCCAGATTTAAGGGTAAAAATCCTTTACCGCAACCCAAATTGTAAGACTCAGCCTTATGTTAGAACATAATCATGCCGAACTTACGAGATCGAAATTGTAGGATGTGATTTTAGGCTTGATTTAGTTGTATGCTGCCTAGCTGGGAAGGTTTGTTTTGCGGCTTGGCGATAGGTCTCAGCGTGTAGTACACTAAATGTACAGCTTATAAGCTTAATGGATTTAACACTAGGTACGAAAAGGCTTGATTCAACTGAACTGCTGGTGCTTATTGCTGATAGTGATGGTGAACAGATAGGCTATCTACAGTGGGAAGGACTAGCTACATTTATAGGCTCTTCAGGCCTATTGCCTTAGGCCTCTCAAGCCTATTTGTAATCCGGATCCACGGGCTTCGTAATCCTGAAGTCATATATTCCATAGGCTTCGCAAGCCTGTCCCACAGGCTTCGCAAGCCTGCCCCACAGGCTTCGCAAGCCCGTCCTACAGGCTTCGCAAGCCCGTCCCACAGGCTTCGCAAACCCGTCCCACAGGCTTCGCAAGCCTGAGGTTATAGGCTTTGTAAGCCTAAATGAATACTATGACGTTCAGTTTAGGGTAGTGGGCCTATGCCCCACCTATACAGTATATAGTAGATATAAAGTGCCCATCCCCTATTCAGAACATCAAAGTGATTGGCCTGTGAACACAAGGAAGATACAGGTTTATTTTATCTAATCTACAGAACCATGCAGAAGAAAAACACTGCCATAACTAAATTATATAACTCAATATTTGCTTCAGGAAACATGCCATCTACCATGGCTGAGTTCCGTTTGCGGTGACAACCTTGCCAACATCAGCATCTCTGGTTCCCTCGATGACACTTCTAATAAATCCTCCTGCAATACTAGGGTCTTGCGCACCCATCTTCTTCAAATTCTCAGCACCGGTTCCTCCCAAGCCCGTAGCAAGGAACCCTGGTGAGATAGCCCAAACCTTGACACCATCTTCATGAAGTATACGGTGCCATTCCCGCATCAACATGTTCAAACCAGTCTTCGCACTACGATAAGCCGGAACATTGAAGGTCTTTCCATCAAAATTGCTCTTGGGCCAGCCCTTTGGTGAATAGTGGTTTACGGCAAAGGCCATGTTTTCAGAGTTCGCGATGGAAGATGTACCTGATGTCATGAAGAGTAAACGAGGGCTTGACGATTGAAGAAGCAAAGGCATGAAGGTGGTCGTCATAACCTGAGTACCGGTAACGTTGAGATTCCATGACTTATTCCACATCTCACGCTCGGTCAGCTTTCCCTTGGGCGCTTGCTGTTGGTCAAGTTGCCCGCCTGGTTCTCTAGTCAGCTTTGGAATTACGCATTGAGTCATTGTTCATGAGGTACTAACCAGCATTATTGACCAAGGCGTCAACTCTACCGAACTTTGCTTGGACTTCCTCGAAGGCTTTCTTGATCGAATCATCTTCTTCGATATCGACCTGAACTGCCGAGAGCTTACTAGCAGACTGGGGGAACTCAGCTGTGGCAGTGCTAATGGCGTCGTTAAGCTTGGTCAAGGATCGCCCAGCGAGAATAACGTCGTATGCCTTGCTAGAAGCGCAAAGCGCCTTCACAGTCTCATAACCGATACCGGTGTTTGCACCTGTAATCAAGACAACTTCTCGGAAAGACATTTTGCAGATGTGGTAATGTTGTGAATTGGTGTAATGCGTAGAGTAGATATTGATGTCTGTTCTGACTGGCTGTTCTTACTAGAGATTGATCTGAGATTAGCAAGTAAGATGTCGTTATATATAGCACTCATTCTGTTTTGGTTGCGGTTCTCAGTATAGGAAGCGGGGGACTTATCTCCTATGCCGCGAAACCCGACTCGGCCGAGATGTTAAAGCCAGCTCGCGTGTGGACGGAGAATGCGCCTGTGGCTATGTGAGTGAGATTAACAACTCCTTCTAGCACACCGCATTTCTCTCGTCCGAGAACATGTTCTTATCAAACAAAGTCGTCCAAGCAAACACAACGGACTTTGGTGTGAAATGTTTCGTTCAAGGACACGACGTATCTCTTTCTGTGTCATAATGCAATTACGGCGGACTAATCGCAGTATACTTCTAAATCAAGAACAAGGCCGTGGAAGGTCCTGCATCAACAAGACAAGCAATATAAGTTCTACTTCCGCTATTCTTATGATCGCCAGCGTCGATGAAGGGGAAGAAGATGAAGACTCTAAGCTTGGTTCTGCAAATCTTGTCAAAAATCATGTTGGTATGCCGGATTCCGGTGGCCGGGAAAGAGTGAAGCGCTAGCATACTTTTAGCTTAGCTCACAATGACCATAATGATACTTACACAGCAACCGGCCGAGAGCCTCAAGTAGAGTCCGAGCAAATACATCACTCGCCCGAGAGACCAAACGGACGGCGGAAAGTGAAGATGGCAATCCATAATTACACACAACTGATCTTCTTAAGTCCGGTAAGCCAATTATGGGCGCGACGCGAAAGCCTGGCGCTACACAATTGGGGACAACAATATCGCAAGGGTATATCTCTTATGTAGGTCGTTTCTTCTCTGTTCATATCGTCGTAGTATCATGCACGAAAATGGCGGAAGAGCTTCAGTCAAAGTTTCCCATTCCACTTCTGCCAATGGCTTCAAAGCCCGGCTCAGCCAGCTCTAAACAGACCATGCGTCACGAACCAAGTCTTGCCGCCGCAGAAGAAAAGCGACCCGAAAATTGGTCACAATCTGCAACTAAACTTATCAACCTGAATGTGGAGCCCCCCGTCGCTGTCCCAAACCCTCCACCCAATGGTGGTATCACAGCAGTGCGTACAATTCTCTCATCGTATCTATACACCTTCAACCAATGTTCTGCTCCTAACATGACCTCAAATCTTCCTCCGTCCCCAATGTTCATGCGGACGCGATGTTGACAATTGAAAAATTTAGTGGCTGCATGTCGTCGGCGGCTTCATGCTATTCTTTAACACATGGGGTATCTTGAATGCGTTTGGAGCTTTCCAAACCTACTACGAATCTGGCGCGCTGTTCAACAAATCGTCTTCAGATATATCCTGGATCGGCTCGATACAATCATTTATGGTTCTGGTGACTGGCGTCTTTGCTGGGCCTATCTACGATCGGGGTTACCTGCGCACTTTGATGGTTGTGGGCAGCTTTATGGTTGTTTTCGGTCATATGATGCTCAGTATCTGCAGTCAATACTGGGAAGTACTCCTTGCCCAAGGTTTCTGTGCTGGAATTGGTGCCGGGTGCCTTTTTGTGCCCTGTGTTTCTGTACTGCCGACGTACTTCAGTACGAAAATTGGGCTTGCGGTTGGCATTGCAGCGTCCGGCTCTTCTTTTGGCGGAGTCATCTATCCGATTGTCTTGCATCGGTTGATAGATCAGATTGGATTTGCGTGGGCTGTAAGGGCCATGGGCTTTATTGCCCTGGGCACTTTATTGATACCAATCTGCGTGATGAAGATGCGATTAAAGTCGCCAAAACCAAGGTCACTGGTTGACTGGACAGCTTTCACAGATTGGCCTTACATGGTCTTTACAATCGCAACCCTCATTGGTTTCATAGGTCTCAACATTGTGTTTTTTTATCTATCCTATTACGCACTTCAGCAGCATATCTTGAACAATGATATGTCCTTCTACATAATTGCAATCTTCAATACAGCATCTATATTTGGACGTATCGCCCCCAATGCTATTTCGGACAAGGTCGGACTGTTTAATGTATTGACGCCAGGAGCATTGCTTACGGGGGTCTTGCTTCTCACTATGATGGCGGTCCAAAATGAAGCAGCCATCGTCATTCTCGCAGTGTTGATTGGATTCTTTAGTGGTGTCTTCATTGCGATGCCACCAGTCTGCATGGTTGCTTTAACGCAAGATAAGTCGTTGATCGGAACAAGAATCGGTCAAGGCTATGCCATCATCGCCTTTGGTGTATTGACTGGTGGTCCAGGTGCTGGAGCCATTTTAGGCACAGTCGAACCGCTGGATTGGAATGGACTGTGGTCTTTCAGCGGTATAGCAGCCTGCGTGGCGAGCCTTATATATGCTGCTCTGAGAGTGGCTAAGTTCGGGTTCAGTCTCAGCTTGAAGGCGTGAATCGAGGATCTTCTCATTTATGAAGATGTGTCATATTGTATTATATTATTTAACATCATGTTATGATAGAAAGTTGCATTGCTAAGATAGATAGCGAGAAGCGCAGGCGCGCGTACAATATAATGCCTTGGTTTGTGAAATTTTGAGCTGCTATTTTAACACGAACTAGATAGTTATGCCGGGCCGACGACTAGAGTGCTTTGAAGAGATTTGAAAGTAACCTAAGATTTCGCTGATTGGCAGCTTGCTGCCATAATATTCTGGACTACCCACGTGAACCCCTGTTCTGAGGTTTGCTTCTTATTTTGTGACGACTCGTACCGATTGCACTTGAGTCATACACGTAGTTAGCCTGAGTCGTGCACATGTAGCTGCATATAGCCAACCCGGATGCCACTTTCCTAAGGGTATCGCTAAGCTTAGCCCTGGGGGCCTTGTGGTTGCCTCTCTTCTTCTTCCTGTATATAGCTTTAGTTCTGCAGTTCAATATTCTAAGGTCATTCAGCACTTTCATTAATGGTTTCGTCACAGTAAGTAGAATATATAAAATCTAATTCTACAACTTCTTTAAAATCTCTACTCTAAATAGTCTAGTTACTAGATCTAATACTATCTTTTAATTTATAATAATTAGCTTCTTACTCTATTCTACTTGCTATATCCTTCGCAATATATATCTGCCCATAAAGGTCCGTAACATTAAAGAAAACATCAACTACATTCTTCACTCTTTCATCTAATAATGGTCTTAGATGAGTCTTCACTACCAATAAGCTTTCACGCTCGTATTCTGCCATAGACATCAAAGCATTTCTCCTCCGTTCCAGTTCCGTGCCTTCCCCACCTGAGTTCTCAAACTCGGCGAAGTTTACACTATTGAGATTCTTCTCTAGATTATCCCGGGCTATTGATCCAAAATCGTTGTACATACGGCACATAACCGCGAGACGTTGGCCAAATTCGGTAGAGAGATACTTGGTCAAAGCAGTAGGGAATGGATCACTTTGAGAGGTGGAGGCGATACGGCATGATATCCAAGACCAAGAATAAGGACAAGATGTGTCGACAGCGGAGGTTGTTGTCACCCAGTCCCAATACGTTCTTGAAGTGGTAAAAGTGATAGGTGCCTTGGTTTCGGCTTCTGAGGAATAACTTTGCGCGAAGTGGACATTGTCGGCGCAGTGTGTTAAATGTGCGATAAGGAATTGCTCAAGGTGGTTGGTTAAGGATAGGACTGATGACCGTGAGGCAGCTTTAATGGAAGGGTGGCCTAGGACGTAGTCTATAAATCCACGAAGTGTCGAAATTATCGAATGCTCAGGAACTTCTAGCTCAATATTGCTTGTGACTGGAGGCGTAATGATACCAGTATTATCATTGGATGAGCTCTCGGTCGCTATTTTCTTACTGATCGTCGGGACGTGTTCAGAAGAAATCTTGCGCTTAAGGCTTTGAGCAATTGGTAGATCTAAAGGCTGACGATTTCTTTCCACAAATAGCTTGTGGACAAGCTGTCGGGCCGCTTCAGGCCTTCTTTCGAAGCTCTTACCGACAACTGCTTCCATAAATTCGTCAGCTTGGTAATTCAGCATCGAAATTATCATCATATCCCAAATGAGATCTGATTCGAGAAAAGCGCCTTTGTTATTACATCCTGTCCAAGTAAAGGGTATGTACTCGAGATACTTGTCTTCTTCCATATTTTGACGAGGGAACACATCAAGTCGTATCTTGCGTAGCCTTGGGAGAAAAAAGTATCCTTCCACAAGAGAAGCTGTTAGTTTCCATGGCGTTTCCTTGCTGAACAACGGCAGTCGTGAAAAGAATTTGCTAAACTTCGAGATCTTCTCAATTGGAATAACTAGAAGGTTCCTTGGAAGTGGTTTCCATTGATGTGTAACTTCAGGATAACTTGAACTTGCGCGAGCAGCTGCAAGGCAGTATGCTTTAGACAAGATACTAGAGCCATAGGTAACTTTTTCGATCCAGGTGTATGTAATATCTCCCCAGCGTTTTTTATTCTCATTCAAAAACGCTTGACCGGCACGAATTGCCTTGAGTACTTGCGTATCGAGGTCAACTACCCATGGAAAGAATGTAGCATCTATTAATGCTAGAAGTGCATATGAAGTGATCTCGCACGATTCGGGAGCTCCCCAAGCACCATTATTGTTTTGGGAATGAAGAGTTCGATGGAGGATCTGCAGCAAAACGAGAGGTATCTGGTCTTTCAAGAACTCCTCCGGTAGATCTGGCAAAGAGCCTTCGTCCCACAGTAGTACAAGCTTACGAAACGTCTGTGCGAGTAGCATCATAGAATAGTACGGTGAAATGTTCTAGGAGCAATGTCAATCCCTACTAAAGGAGTGGAGATAGGAAGATAGGTGAGCATACCCATTTGTCTGCAATTTCGCCGGCTGACCATGATTTGCATAAGTATTTTGTTGTCTTGATAATTTGGTGAATATACTGGTTGGGCTGATCACAATGAAGGAGAGCGTTCAGAACATTACAGTTTGCACTAATGCTCCCATTCCTTTCTAGCGCATATGTCCGGAAATGTGTTCCCCCTGCAACTTCGAACTGCTTAATCATGGCATCAGGACAGACAGGTCGACCAAGAAGCCGGAGAGTCAGAATGCATTTAGCAGTGTCATCAGCATCAGCTAGTAGAGAGGGCGCTATTGAACATTAGTTAGTGGTCATCGTATGATCCGCATCTTTGGGTAAAGTCACCGAATCCAATAGCCCCATCACGATCCTTGAACTCTTGCTCTAGATGCCGAATCAATATTTCTAGATTGTAGTCCCCTAACTCCGAAGCTGTAAATCCGGCTTTCAGGAGTGTCGATACTACCTACTTCACAGTTAGCGACCTATTTCAGTATCGATAAAAACAAGTTTAAGTGGATCCTACCCAGGTAAACTCGAAAAAGGTCGTTGGAAAGGCACACGGGACACTTCCATCGCCTTTGCCTGCACCATCAGTGATGACGTTCCTCAAATATGACTCAGCTCCATTGTCCCAATCCTTCGAATTAATGAGATACGATGCCGTCGACGATGGAGAGGCCATAATGCTTCCATTTCTCAAATGGTGGCTGATTTTATTGAAATCTATCTTGCTTGCAAATGCTTCAATGGAATGTAGAGCTGTTGTTTGGATATTTGCATAGAAGATCTGCGGCTGGAACTTTGAAAGTTTTTGCTTGTTTAGATCCATAAGAACATTTTTACCAGGAAAGTCGAAGGTCATGCCGTGTTCTGCCAGCATTTCCATGAGAGCGGGAATTAGGATCTCAAACCCTACTTGATCACACGACTGCACATCCCATGCCTGGAGTATGCCATCAAGGCTATTCTGAGCTTTAGAGATTCGAGCCTTAATATCAATAGGTAGGTTTAAGTTTCCGAGGGACTGATGACTGAGCATGGCTAGCAAAGCTGCCATTGTATTGAGGATGCCATCAACCTGCGATGAGTATGATTTCCAGCTCCCATCTGAAGATTGTGCGTCAAGGACATACTGGAAAGCATTTGGAAAGACCCAATGCCGCTTAGAACCAAAAGTTCGTGATACCATAGATACCCATGCTGTATCATAGATTGAAGAGGACATTGATCCTGTCCCGCCTCCGCGAAAAGACTCGTTGGCCAAAGCAGCCACGAGGTGTTGGGCCATCCATCCTTCTCCTTGCAGGTTCATGCTTATGCTCTTTGGTCGAGGAGCGGCGAATATGCGTTGTTTAAATCGGAGCAGCAATTTAGTAGAAAAGCTTATAACATAGGATGATTTTTAGAGGCTAGAGAAGATTATACCTATAAGCTGGAAATTGGCATATTCATCTACTTGTAGAATCTTTCAGATAATCAGCATGAGCATACACCGCAGTTCCGAAATCAACTGCCACCGCCTATGTCAGAACTAAATCCCAAAATCGCTTGAACCTAGAGCATCGTCAAAATTATTCAGGGGTTCTATACCTAGTTATAAATATCTTTACTCATCGTGGTAGAGATGATATGATAGAGGTCGGAGACCCCTTTACAGTTGACTAATTACAGATTATAACACGAAACTCTATTAAATAGATTATTTATAGGATATTATAATTTAAATAATTACTTAATAATAAATACAAAGAATTTATATATAAACTATTTATAAAAAATAATATTTATAATAATAAATTTAAATAAAGCTTTTATTTATTATTATTAAATATTTAATATATATATAAATATAAATATAAATATAAATTTATTATTTTATAAAATTATTTATAATTTAATTTAAATTTATATTTTTATATTTCTTAAATATTAAATTTTATATTATAAATTTATTTTATTTTCAAGTTATATTGAAAAAAATAACTTTTAATAATTTAAATATTTTTATTAGAAAATAATCTTAATTGATTATAATATTTTATAAAAAATTAATAAAAAAGATTTATAAAAAAAAATTAAAATTTTTTTTAATTTAATTATTATAATAAAATTTTAATATTTAATAATTTATTTTAAAAGTTTTTAAAAAAAGTTTTTAATAATATAAAAATAAAATTTATAATAATTAATTTAAATAGATTTATTATTTATTATTATTAAATATATAAAATATCTAATCAAATTTACTTGATCTATTTTTGATTATAGAAAAAGTCGGATTTGAGACTATTCCCAAAGTGTGATGTTATATTTTTCATAACCCGGCCAAGTACTTTGTTACAAGTGTGCGTTGAACCAGGGCGTATATTAGCCAGGGATCACAGGTATATTGAATCGCTGATTTCATCTTAAACTAGTGAAAGTACAATCCTTCGCTGATAATCGGCTTGGAACTTATGTTTTAGAGCGCATCATAGACTTGTTATCCATGATACCAAACCTATTTGTAGTTACATTACTGCGGAGGCAATAAGATATGCTGACATTCTATAGAATATAAGTACTTTACGAAAGCAGGTGCGATTGTGTTACATTTACTTTCCTCTGCATCAAAGGTTACGCTTTTCGCGCGCCCCATTACTGCATACACGAACGATGCTGTTTCGACCAATCACGGGCTTGATTGCCTTTACTGCCTTGCAACTCGCCGTAAATATAGTCCTGGCACAATCTCCCACTAGCTCTGCTGTCTCTTCGTCTGCTTCTCCTTTCGCTAGCGATCTTTCAGGCACGGAAAATCCCTTCTCCACGTTCTTACCCATCTCAATCTAATACACTACCTACTGACATGGCGCTTTCACTTGCAGATTCTCTTTTGTCTCTTCTTCGCAACGATACGTCCGCACAAAGACGTGACACCGATGCAACTTTCGAGGCCGCAATTGTGAGCAATGCAGCCAAAATCAATTCTATTGGTACGCAGGCTGCCACTGCCGCTGCCACGGCACGTGCTGGTTTTGTCTGCTTGGCTAGTGAATTGATTTTCGGAGCTCATGTTATCACCTCATCATCATCTAATTACACCACGGAAGAAGATGCAAATTGGTATGCCCCCTCCATGGTTGGGTATTAGGCTGATTATGCTGACGTCTACTGCTTAGGTCAACCACGTGCCGGCTCCCTGCAAATTGTTTCATTAAGATTCAAAGCAACATTCAATTGGCTCTCGCTCTCAAGCTAATTACCACTTTGGGCTCAACCTTTGCTGTTCGTAGTGGTGGTCACAGCCCCAACCCAGGCTTCGCAAGCGTAGGTAACACCGGTGTTCTTTTGGATCTCAGTCCCCTCAACCAAATCTCCATATCCGCCGACAAAACTACTGCTCTTGTCGGACCAGGAGCAAGATGGGTTGATGTCTATACCACACTGGAGACCGAGAATCTTACTGTTGTTGGCGGACGAGTATCTGATGTTGGAGTTGGCGGTTTGATTTTGGGTGGTGGAATGTCCCACTTCTCGAACTTTTGGGGTATGCCTGCCGACAATGTGAAGAACTTTGAGGTTGTTCTCGCCGACTCGACAATTGTGAATGCTAATGCGCACACAAATCCCGACCTTTTTAAGGCCCTCAAAGGAGGTGGACCAAATTTTGGTATTGTTACCCAGTTCGAACTTTATACCTATCCGAACTACCAAGTCTGGTACACATTTAATGTCTACAGTGCCGCCGATAGTGCCGCTGTACTCACTGCTGCCAGCTCTGTTCAAGCAGCAATGGATAATGATAAGCATGCTGGCTTCTTCTTAACATCTGCTTCTGGAATGTTCGTGGCTGGCTTTGTGTACCTTGGATGGCAATCCACCACTCCCGCCGCATATAGTGCTTTCAGTTCTATTACTCCCTTGGCAGTTGCTGTTCCAGTCACCAATGGCACAGCATCTTCTGTATCTATTGCAGCAAACACTCCAGGCTCAGCCAAGTGAGTATTTACCTTGTCTTTTAACTTCATCCACTTGCTAACTTTTGATTTCTAGGCGATTGATTGGTGCCGTTACTGTTAACACAAATGCGACCCTCTATGAAGAATTGGTTGATGCGTACAACACCGTCGCTGCATCTGCCAGCGTATCATCGGACTACAGTATCGCATTCACATTCCAACCCCTTGGGGCTGCATCTGTTGCGCAATCAAATGCAAAGGGAGGAAACGTCTTGGGTGTCACTCCCGTCAGCCAAGCTGGTAAGTGTTCCCTCAACTATAAAGTATTCGCTACTAACGTACGTAAAAGCCCTTGCTCTTATTGTCCAATGGACAGCTGATACAGAAGATGCGACCGCCAATGCTCAAATCAATTCTCTGATTTCTAAATTACAATCTACTGCCTCTGCTAAGGGGGAGCTTCTGGCGTTTCAGTTCATGAACGATTCAGGATACCAACAAGATCCACTGAAGAGTTATGGGACTGCGAACCTAGCTACACTTCAAGCAGTAGCTAAGAAATACGATCCTCGAGCAGTATTCCAGACCCTTCAGAATTCTGGATTCAAATTATCAAAGGCATGATAATCTGGCGAATAAAATTCGGGTTTGACATACTAGAGCGATCAATGACACATAATTAAATCAAATCATTCGATATCTCTCAGCTGTCCGCTATCACACAGTCATCTGGTCTTGACAAATTTATTTTGTGCATGCAACCATGTATATCCACCCCAGTACTCCCCCATTGCGCCTTGTTATCCGAGTGAACTTATTCCTTCAAATCCTGGTGGTGCAACAAGTTTTCCTGTATCCAATCATACCTTCCAAACTAGTGCTATATCCGGTAAGCACGCATATGTTGGGTAACTATGGGCTTACTCTCCCCCCCTCCCCCCCCCCCCCAACGAGCATTGACCTCTCCTCTCCGGCCACCGAGACAGAACGCTCCCCACCATTAGCCATTCCCTAGTACCCTACCGAGCGTACCTACAGACACGAACCACTGGACGCACCTCACTCATTCACAAGGTTATCACATTATCTTATACCTGCAGAGCTTCCCAACAATACCCCATTACCACCATTCGCAGAAATCCCGTCGACATGCTTGAAGTATTGGACGCCTTGGAAGATTAGCACTTACAATAGGAATGTTACCCTTTTCCAGAGCTTCGTTGCGAATATTGTGGCCATTTTGCCTGGGCGCGAAATATCAACATCAACATCAACATCAACATCAACATCAAACCTTTCTTTATTCCCCAGAGCTTCCTTCATCAACCACATTACGAGGGCCTTGACCACCTCGTGTAGAGTAACTGCCACACTGCCACACTGCCACACAGTCACACAACTACCTATTTACACAGAACCTCAATAGAATGAATGGTTCCATACAATCTTCAAACAGTCACTTACTAGAGATATTCTCGGCACTCATGCTCGTGGTTCAGCGTCCCAGTATGGGTTCGTCGAAGCCACCGAACCTCGATATGCCATTTGGCTGTGAGTCTTCCACCACCCACCATAATCGCCTTGTCGATCTGCAAAGACTAACCTCATGACCAAGATGCATTTGATGCGAATTCCACCTTTCCAATCCCTTCTCCCACAGCTCCTGCGCCAGGGCCATCTTTGCTCGACGATAGCGAGTCCAAATTTCTCGAAAACTTTTTCGAAGGAGTAAGCTCCGACCAATTCAATTTCGACTTCTTTTCTACAAATAATCATGAGGGAGGGGAAATGGGAATGGGATGGGAGGAGTTACCTCCAGCATTTATGGGAACCTCTGTAACATTTGGTCAACAACCCCAGCATGCCGGTCCTTCGAATGAGCTGTCGAGAATGTCTTTCGCAGATATGCATTTACATGCACATTCGAATATGAATGCCCCGCCTCCCCCAGCTCCTCTCCCAGCTTCTGCAGAGGTTATGGCTGCTGCTTCGGTTTTACAAAATGGAGCGAATGCGAGATCACATAGCTTAGGGAGCGAGGCATTATTTGGGAATCATGATTTAATATCACTACCTCATCCCACAAATAATCACATAAGACCACAATCTATATCGCATTACCCTTCCTCTGTACCCACGCTGGACCGACCGCGCGATAATTTCATAGGAGATACAACATACACGGAGATGATGTTTGGACCAAACCACGCAGGGCCCGAACGAATGATGCGACCGAAACCCGTACTTCAAAAAGTTGACATACGGTGGGGATCTGATGCTGGCTTCGGATCACCACAAGGCTTCGTTCCACCGCCAAACACAGCGAAAGTGGAAGAAGCAGCAAGATCAAGAATACAAGCGTTCGATGCATTTATCGGAGCTGCTCTCACCGAGTCATCCAGTGCAGATAATACACAACCATCGAGTCCTGTCATAACAAGGACCGTTCCCATCGTGCAGCCTCGACGGAGTTCTACTATAGTGAAAGAAGAACCGCAAGAACCGCCGCGGAAACGGCGGAAGAGTAAATTCTCGGAAGAAACAGCCGAAGAGGACGAGGAAAGTGTATCTGTTTCTACGCAACCCAAGACGGACGGAAGACGCAAACGTAAATCCCAAACTAAAACCGACTCCCCAGTGCCCGCATCCGGACCTGGTGGTGGTAATGGTGGTCACAAGCGGCGAAAATCCACAGCGACAGCAGGGGCGCAGAAAGCAACGAGGGAGAATTTAACAGAGGATCAGAAGAGGGAGAATCATATCAAGAGCGAGCAGAAACGGCGGACATTAATTCGAGAAGGGTTTGAGGATTTGGGGGAGTTGGTGCCTGGGTTGAGGGGGGGTGGGTTTAGCAAGAGTGCGGTTTTGATTATGGCGGCCGATTGGTTGGAGGAGTTATTGAGGGGGAATGAGGTGCTGAGGGGGAGGATTGAGGAGGCTAGAGGCGGCGATGGCGGGTAGGCAGATATGGAGTAGGTGGGGAGTGGGGAGAGGAAGTGGGGGGTTGGGGAGTAGATGGGAAAATGGTTATTCTGGCATGATAAGAAGTTCATGCTGATGTGGGTATATTGGTTGGTGATGGTATATATGAGATAGGATGGAATGGAATGGAATGGAATGGAATGGGGTGGGACCGGCGTTTGATGGACTGATGGATGAATAGATCACGATTATGATCTCTCTACGTCGATGGGGTAGGTGGGATGGGACGAGCATTTGATACCTTACCTTACCGCAACTCCTATTACCAATATTACTACCACGCGATGAATATGAATGGGCTGGATGGACTGGATGAGCTAGAGCTACGACGATGGATAGGGTAGAGTAGCATAGGGGGTGGCATAGGGTAGAGTGGCAGAGGACGATGATAACCCCAGTGTAAATGCAAATGCAAATGCAAATGTGTATAAATGCAATGCAATCGTAATGTCATACACATGCAATGCAATGCAATGCAGTATATAAACTGTCTGGTAGGTAGATGGATGAAATGAAGGCTGAGGTATATGTCTATACATATGTACATACATATATACAAAATTTTCACGGCACACTTCACACTTCATACTTCACACTTCACAAAACTGCTACACAGAAATACAACTATCATCATAACTTTTGAATTTTCGTCATTTCAATGGCTTTCAATCAAATAGCCTCTCCTCACTCCCTTCTATCCATCCCACTTCCTAGACTTCCTCTTCCCAAACCATCAACCACCATTTTGATCATCACATGAACTTTTTCTTCTCTTGAAATCCTCGT
The DNA here is from genome assembly GCA_001465935.1 of Clarireedia homoeocarpa. Taxonomy (NCBI): domain Eukaryota; kingdom Fungi; phylum Ascomycota; class Leotiomycetes; order Helotiales; family Rutstroemiaceae; genus Clarireedia; species Clarireedia homoeocarpa. The sequence goes on along the minus strand of LNKV01000045.1, from coordinate 130,693 downwards.
CTATAGACATACACTCTCCGATATATTTTTTTATCCCTGCTTGATATCGCAAGCAAGCCACTACATTTAAGAAGAAAGAGCCTCTCGGGAATATGAAAATGGCTGAAAGGGGGAGAAGAAAAAAAAAGGAAAATAGCAAAAGCCTGCTCAAAGCCACTTTTTGGATGGTAAACATTTCCACTTCCTTATCCACTCTACCACCATGACAACGATAATCACACTTCAAAGATTGCCAGGAAAAGATGTAGCTGCAAATTTCTATGCAGCAACTTCATCCTAATTTCTAGCCTTCTTAGCTTGAGATTCGACTACTTCATCCAAAGCTCTCTTCTCTGGAACAGCAATCTCGGCTTCCTTCTTAGCCAAAAGTACCTTCTCCTCTTCCGTCATGTTTGGCAGAAGTTCGACCTTCTTGCCAAGCTTGGTACCACGGTGGAAAGCGCGAATGATGGAGTCGGCATCATCGACAGCGATAGAGCGGATGTCAGCCAATGCCTTAATCTTGGCGGTACATTCCTTGTATTGCTCATCGGTCATTTCGATGTTCAATTGGTTAGCACGAGACTTGATGGCGTTCCAGCCAGTAAGTCTCGATGCGAAGTGGACGTATCTGGTCATACCAAAATCGGCGGGGTTGATGATTTCGTAGGTGGATGGGTTGTTGAGGATGGCCTTGGCATGAATACCGGCCTTGTGGGTGAAAGCACTGAAACCAGTGATGTAGTTATTGCTATAGATATTAGTGCTGCGTCTGAAAATTGCGTTTCAAGTGACTCACAATGGTATGTTAACTTCAACAGCTTGTGCGACCAAATCCTCGATATCCTTGAGCTTGTGAAGCTTGTACTTGTTCATGACATAGTCGCGGTCTGCGACAATCATACGGGCCATCAATCCACCAAGAGGAGTGATACCGTTTCTCTCACCAATACCCAGAACGGAAGTATCGATGTGAGTAGCACCGGCCTCGAGGGCACAGTATGCGTTCGCAATTGCACATCCAGTGTCATTGTGGAAATGAGTCTCGATATCACAGCTAACGACACCACGGAGAGTTCGAATCAAATCGTAAACTTGTCTTGGGGAAGCACATCCGACAGTATCTGCGATACCCACACGGTTGACGCCAATCTTGTCGACAGTCGAGTAAATTGATAGAAGATCGACGAGGTTTGATCGGAAGGAATCTTCACTGGAGAAACGGATTTCGATGCCGTGGGACTTGACGTATTCGATAACCTCAATTGCGGTATTCTTGATGTAGGTCATATCCTTGCCGTGGGAATGTTCCATAAGATAAGATGAAGTGCCGATGACGACGTCACTGAACCACGTCAGAAAAAAAATCTCGCATGCTTCGCAAATCGGGAAAACTTACACTCCATCAACACCAGTTTGTACAGCAATCCTGGCATCGTCCATATGACATCTGATGTGAGTAAGAATCTAGTGGATGTTAAAAACTGTGTTGATTGAGGGTATGTCGACAACACTGACCTTAGCCTTCAATCCCAACTTGCAGATAGCCTCACAGTCAGCTCTTGACTGTTCAGAAGCTGCTGGTGAAGTCAATTCAATCTGCAAAGCTCTTATCAGTATTATGTTCCCTGCTTCTCAATATCTTTTTCCTGGATGACTCACATAGTCTACACCGAAATCATCCAAAGCCTTGGCAATCTCAATCTTCTTCTCGGTGTCAAAGAAAGCATTGGCGAATTGTTCACCTTCTCTCAGGGTACTTTCAATGATCTTGAAGCTAGAAACGTTGCTCAAGAAGTCGCCGACTGGTTGGTAAGGGTTCGATCGTTGCGAAGGGTGAGGGTTCTTCTTGGTCTCGATACCAGTATATCCTGGATGAGCTGCAATTGAAGATGTTAGTCATTGCGAGGAGAAGGGGGAAGTTGGAGAGATTGCTGCACTACCGTTTGATCCGTTGGAAGTCCCGTTGGTAGATCCATTGGCGTGACCATTGCTTCCGTTGGAAGTGGTTGGTTCAGGTTCGCAAGAAGGACACATTTTGAGAGTTGGGATGAATGAATTGATGTTCAAAGATGTGGTGGGATAGTTTGTTGTCAATGGATTGATGGGGTAATAGCTGTCGCTGTCGCTGTCGCTGTCGCTGTCGTAGTGGTGGCGGTTGAAGTTGGTAGATGTGATTGTGGTTGTGGGAGGAGGAAGTAGTAGGAGGTGAAAGAATTAGGAATTGAGAGACGCAGGATTTCTATTTACCGTACTGAAACTCGAATTCTTAATTCTTTGAAGGGCGAGATGAAGTGAAGTAGAGTGAATTGATATTACTCAAGTCAATGGGGTTGGGAGGGGGAAGATGGTTGAATTTATGGGAGAAGGCAATATGAGGGAGGAGCAGAAAAAGGAAAGAAAAAAAATGTCTCCTATGACTCTGATGACTCTGATGTCTGGATTTTTCGTAGGGGTGAGTGAGGACCGCAATGAGTGTGGGGATGGATATGCAGCACAACGCCGATCTCAAGGATTTTCACCAACAGCCGGCCTGATTGGTTGCCTGATGGATTGCCTTGTTGCCTCGTTGCCTCAATCTCCAAATTTTTCCAGGAATTTACGAGGGGAAGAAGTCGAAAGAGCTCCAAGAAGCATTGCGATGCCGGCCACTACTTTTTTCCCTGGTTACCAAGATGCCTGGTCACGTGGACACCTTCCTGATACGGAAAGATAAGCGGTGAATGACGACGATTTGGATACATTACGCTTGGGTTTTGCTGATCCCACATCGCCGCGCTGGTCGCTGATAAGAAGCTTGTGGCTGGTGCGCTTTTCTCGCTTATCTTCAGTTTGCTCAGATACAGGGCGAGCAGGGGAAGACTCGGACGGGGTTTGGAAACTCTAAGAAGGGAAGTCGACCCATTAGCCAACGAGCACAACGTCCAGCTGCGGTCCAAAACAGTGGGAAACTACAGTCGGAGGAGACTGATGGTTAGTAGAGAGTTAGTAGAGACAAGCTAGTAGCTATCTCTAGTTTGGCTCGGATAATTACCCCTGTATATGGAACAAACCATGTTGTTGGACTGTGGGTGAAAGATTTGCTCAGATTACTAACATGGCATACGAGAAAGTCGAAATCCTTCAGCTGCGAAAGGTACGGCAACAACGTATTGGACGCCGTCTTAGCCATGAGCCTCACTCGACGATGAAGTGTTCTTTCCAAAAAGCTTCGTTATTCTACTTGAGGATGAGTATGCTGATAAGAGGGGCTCACTTCCCTGGCTACCTTCAGTGATGGTATTAGGTATGTTTGCAGCGATATAACATTGGCACTCTTTGCATGTATCTACTTTGATTGCCTCAAGGGTTGTCTACTTGCTTAGAATGTGCGACTAATTCCCTTTGACAGAAGTGGCCACGACTTACCCTGAAGATCAGTTCGGTGAAGTCACTAGTGGCTTCATTCGCATTCACGTTCAAGTGCTTCTCCGAGCGGCTATCGACACCAGAAAATGGCCCTTCGGTAAGCATTTCCCAGTCCATTACTACGGCCTAGGGACAGAGAACCACTTCACTGCATACCGAGACTACGACCTTGAAAGTATCGAGGGCGTCTCATTATTGATTCCGCTTCTCGGTGGCTGTCGAGATTATCCAAATGGCTCCAGGAAATCAGAGGTATCCTCCTCGATTATAGCCTGCTCATCTGCACTCTCATCTTTCGTCTGTTGCAGAAATTCCCTATGGAGTTGGTATTTCCTACACGCTCATCCATCGTCTTCTAACGTAGTGACTCCCTATCGAATCGAATCGAAAGTGACAGCAGCAGCATATATGAATACCGATTAGATAAAATAAGTTGAACAAGAACAATGAGATTTGAGGATGATAGGTAGATGTTGCTGGGTGTGATGACGCCGGTAGGTTCAGGTTGCCAAGGAAATAATTCTCCCAAGGCGAGAGTAGTAGAGCACTAGAGGAAACGACACTCTGCTGGTGCTGGTGCTGGGGAGGTTGGGAATTTTCTTGCTCGTGAGGGAGGGGGGATTCTCCAGAGAACGGTACGGGGAGAGAGGGGTTTCTCGCGTCAGGGAGAACACCTGCACGTAGATTCTGTTAAGATGAATGTACTAACTATAAGAAGCAGATGAATGTTTCAAATGAAAAAATTTCAATATGCGTTTTCTCTCTCCTGGATGCTGTGCTTCCCCTGCAAAATGTATCCAAGGCGGACGCACACGAAACCAGAAAGTAAGGGGAAAGTTGTGGGAGAAATGTCCCACGTCGTCGAATCTGCTCACAATGTCGTCGACGGGTGATTAAACCGTAATTATAGCTTCAATGCTGCCACTTCAATTAAAAGATAAAACGCAAGGAGTGATAGAGCCCAAGACCATTTGGAGACATTTTTATGTGAACTAACACGTGCTTCGTGAACGTTTTCCGCTGACTTCAACCAAGTCTCGTGATCTATACTCACAAATCCCGTGAAACGTGGGGACATTTTTATGTGAACTAACACGTGCTTCCTGAACGTTTTCCGCTAACTCCAACCAAGTCTCGTGATCTATACTCACAAATCCCGTGAAACATGGCACTTGCGCTTGTTCTAGCTCAGCCAAATCTGAAACCAGAAATCCTGTCATCTTGAGGGACGACTTGAAATCTGTCGTTTTTCTCGAAGGAGTCAATGGATGTTATATCTGTTCTTTTAGATGCATCCTCGCTGTGACGCGCTCGACATACGGAATGGGATACTGCCCCTCCATTTTAGTCATTTATATTCTCTACTTTCAACAACATAAACATCTATAATACCGTGGACACTCCATTTCTGTAGAGCTTCGGTATGCCTCGTCATTTCATCTCAAGTGGATAATGAGATGAAGCCAAATCGCTCTCAATGCAACGACAGCAGTCTGTCTCCATCTTGTGTTGTCGTCTATTTCCTTTTCCTCTACTCTGCCGCAATATGACGTTTACCATGGGTTCTCTTAGAGTTAAGATTAACCTTAATAGTGGCTGAGTTAACGCAAGTATTCTTGGATATTCTCAAACAATCACATCCAGACTCCAGACAGAATCCAGGCCCAAGACAACTAGTCCGGCCACAATTCATTCGAATTGAAAAATGTGGTCCCCCTGAGATCCATCGCGTTTTATGTCAAACTGATCTTCTCTGCTTCGGCTGGCTTACTATGCCCTGTCTATAAAAATGGGTTGGTACAGTCAGTAATGGCTGATTGCTACGGTAAGGCTGTCAGCATTTTGCATTATCTATAAGGCTTCGCCAAACGCTGGGTTGGTAAAGTCTCCAGGGTTCGTATTCCTTCAACTTGCGTGTTGCGAATGGACCAATCGGCTCCTGGGCGTTCTGCTGAGGTAATTCACGAGTAATCCTCGAGAACCAGTTTTGATTGGTCAGGCCGTGTTGATTCCGTTGTCGTCGCAATCATCGCTACAGTATTGGGTCCGTGATACCGACCCTGTGCGAATTCCTTACATGCACCGCCCATTTCAACAATGTTACGGAAGATTGAAAATTTATTATAAGGTAGGATGGATTTCTCTCAGATTTTAGTTGTCAGACTTCGATCATCACTCAATTCAGCTTTTCTCTCTACTGTTGGAGCCTTTTCATTGATTCTTTCTTTTTCTATAACACATCACTGGCGCCTGTCTGTCTTTTTCAGCATTGGGTAGTTCCTTTCCTCCTCGTCTTTCGAATTTCTCCTCAAACTACCTCACAATGGCTTCTATCATTAATGGAACGTATGAGGGGGGTATCACGCATCAGTTCCCAAACGGGAGTTATATAGGGAATGTGACCCTGATTATGAGTCCGTATCTCTGCACACTAGAGACGTGCGACTTAACGTTGTCGAGTTTTGAATATCGTCCCACCGTTGCTGGGAATGTCATTTATGCTGCGATTTTTGTAATCGCTATCCTTGCTCAAACATATCTGGGAGTCGTACACAAGACATGGGGTTATATGGTTGCTATGTTGTTCGGATTGGTATGTCGTTCCTCCTCTTTGGCACACCCATCACGTCACCACCCAGCATGAGCATGCTTCCATTCACCTCCTCATCTCCCATCAAATCAAGCTAACCCATGCTCTTTCCAGTTTCTTGAACTCCTTGGCTACATAGCCCGCATTCTCGTCCATGCTAACCCATTCGACAACGACTACTTCCTCATGTACCTCATCTGTCTTACCATTGCTCCTGCCTTCCTCACAGCCGCTATCTACCTCTGTCTCTCCCGTATCGTCATCGTCTACGGGCCCGAGCTCTCCCGCTTCAAACCCGGCACCTACACCATCGTCTTCTGCACATGCGACATCATCTCCCTAGTCCTCCAAGCCGCTGGCGGCGCCATCGCCTCAAGTGCCAACACTAGACAGAGCAGTGACCTAGGGAAGAATATCATGTTGGCTGGTCTCGGCTTCCAGGTCTTCTCCATCATCCTCTTCTTTCTCGCGTGCAGTGAGTTTGCCTGGCGGGTGAGAAAAGCAAAGGGATTGTGGAATCCTATTTACCTGAGTCTTGTGAACTCGGCCTTCTTCAAAGCGTTCATGGCTGGTTTGGCGCTCGCTACAACGACTATTTTCATCAGATCGACATACAGATGTATTGAGTTGTCCGGAGGATTCCACGGGACGCTGTTTAGGAGCCATGAGGAGGAGTTTATGGTATTGGAGGGGGTGATGATTGTGATTGCTACGCTGGCGCTGACGGTGTTCCATCCGGGATTGGCGTTCAAGGGGGCTTGGAATGAGTTGAACTTCAAGTTGAGGGGAAGTGGGAGAGCCGGGAGGGAGAGGGTGAAGAGTGATGCGGAGAGTATGTTGAGTAGGGGGGATGTGGAGATGGGCGTTGTTAAGGGGGCGAGAAGATAAGGCGTCAAGGGTTGGTGTTGATAGAGGAATGAAGAGGTTGAAAGTTTATGTTTGGATTTTTCTTTTTTCTTTTGTTCGAATTAGTGGTGAGTGAGTGTTTGTCACTTGAGGCTGGGGTTGGGGTAGAAGAAATGGTGGGGTTCGAAGAGAAAAGAAGAAATTCTTCGTCTGATCTTTGATTTCTTTTGTTTTTACAGGATTATATACCACACGCTCGCGGCTCGGTTGATTGCATACAATACAGAGATTAGTTATGATACTGGTTTGGAAGTCGCGGTATATAATCGATACTCGATGAATGGATGGGTGGAGGAATAGCGTTGCATGCGAAGGATATACCATTTCAATTACTTTATAGAATAGAGGGAAAGATGATGAATAAAATGTATCAATATTTATGATTCTGGTTGCTAGCTGTGAGATTTGATTTGGTTTCGCTGCCTTCACTCATCTCAGCCGTGAAATCGGTGTGGTGTTCCCGCAATTTGAGACGGCGGAAGGAAGGAGGAGATCGTGTATAATAAATATAAAATATCCCACGACCGACCGACCTATCTATCCTCCTTGAATTGACTTCCTCAAATATGGTAGCCCCGTGCCATGGAAAAAGCGCTGCTTCAAGGTAGCTAGTTGTATCGACATGTATACATAGTCTCTTCTATTCTATCCTATTTCATCAGCTGCGCTTTGGCGCAATCATAGGTGTAGATGATATAATATATATGTGACAGCACTCCAGCAATTTGCCATACATAGGAATGAATAACAGTGATAGATGGTAACGGTATTAACTTACCATTTCCACAGTAATTAGCATAGTACAGAGTACAGTGGTGGTGGATACTTCGAATCGGCCGCAGGAGAAACCATCAATCCCATGCATGCATACATGCATGAACAATTTACGAAACTCCTTCATATGGTTGGTTAGCTGGCAAACCATGCGTCGGCAGGGAAGAATGACTGATTGCATTGTATGTAAGTGAGATGAGATAAGCAGGGGAGTCTGGATGAAAAGAGCAACAACGTAACGAGCAGTGGGTTTCTGGAGGATGGAAATGGGCGGGAGGAGGAAAAGTGTGGTTTATATATATATATATATATATATTGTATTCACAGTACAGTGCTAGTAAGTGCAACTACATGAAATGAGAGGGGTGGATTCTCAACTGACAGTGTCCGTCGACCTTCTGGCCTCCCGCATAATATAAATAACGTTACATAGTACAGTGCCCCCAGAACAAACTTCTATAAGCAGACCTCGTCTCTGTGCTACTCCCACAAGAAAGACTTGCTGATATACTTCACTTCTAAGTAGTATCACTAGACAAATATTCGCGATGAATCTCTTAAAATGCGATATCGAAGACGCTCCGCAAAAGAACATAACGATTATATCTACAATGGTGATGGGATGGATATAGATACTAAAGAGAATACAAATAGTAATAGATTTAGCGAATAGAAGGAGGGGGGGGGGTGTCAGTGACAGCGAAGTATTCATAACAGGGGCAATCGATCGGTAGAAGCGAAAACAACAACAAAGATGCAATCGACGAGGACGACAAGTAATAAGAAGACATAATAGCCCTTTCCAATATAAAGCAGAGATCGATATCCGCATCTCAACCCAGTCGACATATTGGATTTTAAATGCTTCGCAGTAAGTTTGTGTATGTTTTTGCGAGGAAATTCATCCTTGGTTGAGATTTGATTATTGATTTTAGAAAGATTCCTTCCCATCGCTGCATATCTTTTCCAACTGCCGTTGTCACTTTTGCTGTTCTTGCTGCTTGGATGTACCATTCATTGCTGTTATCCTTTCAATCTTCATCGATCTCGTGTTTTATCCCCAGGGATAGATGTATATCAATCAGTCGAGATACCACTGCAGTAGATGTTGACAAATAAACTTCCAAGGTTTTATAGTCAGCTGGCTTGGAAACCCCTATCAGCACCCTCCGAATTTCCGATTAGAATAGCAGTTTGCTTAGGGTATTAGAGCGGTTGGGAGGAATGATCTACATACTGTATCTTTCAGGCTGAGTTACAGTAGCTCGCTGTCAATGTCGAATTATCGTTGTCGAAAACAAGAGAGTGCGGTGGTACATAGTGACGTGGTAAAACGAGTAGTATCCAGTGACAACGATCCCCCTGCTGGGAAGATAAACTCGATTCTTCTGATAATTGTATAGTGATCTATCCTGAAAGAAGAGATTGTATGTGCTTTATCTGGGCACTCACTTGATCTTCTATGCCCATTGTTCGGTTCAGTTCAGTTCAGTTCAGATATCTGTGACCTTGCTTGCTGTGACAATGACAATAGCAAGTCCGTAACCTAATATCCCTATGGATACAACAAGAGCCTCTCACCTCTCATCACTCAACCTGCCACTAAACTGCAGTAATCTCACTCACTCACTCACTCACTTACACACACACACACTTCACATATACACTACTTCCCAAAAACAAGAACGGCTGACTGACTGACTGCCCTAGAACCAACCTACAAACTGATTTCTACATCCAAGATTTCCATTCTATCCCTTAATTAAGCAAACGCAAGAAAGAAACAGAAAGATATCGATTATAGCTATAAATCAAATTAAATCAAATCAGCCCATCAGCCAGCCAGTCATCCAATCCAGTCAGTCAGTCAGTCAGTTGGTAAGTAAGTAAATAAGTATAATATAATATAATTAATACAGTACAATACAATATCATTAATCGATGGTATTTCCCCTCCCTTTCCCCCCATTCCTTCCCTCCCTCCCCCCTTTTCCTTCCCTCCCTTCCCCCTTTTCCTTTCCCTTCCATCCCTCACTCCCTCACTCACTCACTCACTTACACACCAATCGATCGCTTCACATGCTCATCTATTCTATTCAATTCAATCCCAATTCATCCCCGCCACCCACCCACCCTTCCTTCCTTCTGCAGTGCGGGTAAAATAAAATAAAGATAGAATAAGATAAAAAATATAACCATTCATCATCATACATATTACACTATACTATACCTGTCAGTCCCAGAACCGTTTGTCTCGAGAACCCTTCACCGACTGACTGACTAGCTACCCATTAACCCAACCCAACCCAACCCACCCCACAAACTTATACAAACATACCTCCCCCCCCATTAACCCTCCCTACCAAACCTATCATTCGCACAGGTAAAACGAAATAGAAAAGAGACAGGGAGGGAGAGAGAGAACAGCTTTGATTAAAATTTGAATGGTTAGAAAAGCAGACGATAAGAGGGAAGAGGAAGAAGACATGTTGAAGATGAAGAAGTTCTGGTATTTTCGCTTCCTCCACTTCATCCACACCCCCCCCTCTAAACCACCCCCCCTCCCCCCCACACACAAAGTATCATACCACACTAGACCATCCCTACTCTCTTCCCTCATTACTTCTCCCTCCCTCCCTTTTATCTCGCTCAAAAATACAAAATCGAATTTCTCTCATCATAAAAAAAAAAAAGATAAAGCAAGCAAGCTTCTTCACTCCAATATTCTTTTCCCACATCTAACCACCTCTCACTCCTAACTAACTCCGTACCTCACTCCTCCTCCGAATCCGATGGATCATCCCCACTACTCTCATCCTGCGCCCTCGTCTCCACACTCTCGACCGGTTCCTGCGATCTAGACCCCGCCCCCCTAAACTCCTGCATCTTATCCCTCAACTGCGCGATCTTGCGTTCCTGTTCATTCTTCGACATAGGCTTGTTTTTCTTCTTCTGCATAGGTTTGGCAGGGACGCGGATCTCTTCTTTCTTCTCATACGACTCTTTGACCGCGGCTTCAACATCTGGTGCGTATTGCTTGATGAAGTCGTAGATTTTCCAGAGCACCGGTACGCTGATCATGTCGATGTCAAGTTCGAGGGTTCCATCATCGTCGGTCTGCTCGGATTGATTAACTTGAGGTAAAGCCAATCAAGTGATGGAGAGGGGAAACTTACAGCGATGTTTGGCTGATCTGCCCTAATCAATGTCATGACTTCGTTAGAGATATTCTCAGGCAAAGCACCAATACCACTCGAGATGACTTCCTTCTCCAAAGTCCCCATATACCTTTCCCTTCGAGGACCAGCAGTCTTTTTCGCCGGTCCAGAAGGAGTCTTCTTGGCTGGGACGGCTTTCTTTGCTGGCTTAGCGGACTTGGCTTTCTTGCTTGAAGATTTTTTCGATGCAGCTGCAGCGGCGGCGGCAGCAGCAGCAGCTTCGTCAACTCTCTTCTTGATGACAGAAATCATATCCTTTTGCATCTTGATAAGATCTGCGTCATCCCCTCTATCAAGCATATTAATGAGCTTATTCTGCTCTTCAACAAGACGTTCTGTGAATTGAGAAGTAGGAGGTGGTCCAGGTGCTGGTTGTGCCTCCTCCTCGCTTTCTTCCTCTTCACTCTCGGCTTCCCTCTCAGGGGTTGCAGCTTGAGGTTGATGTTCAGCGATCCACTTGTCCTTTTTGGTCAACATTGTATTAAAGACCTCCTCGAACTCCTTACCCATGGTTCGGACGCCATTTCCTTCGGGGTTGAACTTGAAGCAGTTTTGGAAGATTAATCTCACATCTGATTCGAACTCCTTGGCCCTAGAGTAGCTACCATTATGAAGCTTCTCACTAACAACAGAGATGTCCATTGGCTGCTTGATAACCGTAAAATAGTTGGGGATTTGAAGGGCGACAGGGTCAACGGGCTGCAGGAAAGGGTTTGAATAAGGATAATGTTTTGGCTTCTTCAGCTCGGCCAGCACTTCTTCGCACCATTTGAGCTCCGTGGAGAACTTCTTGCTCTTGGGCCTCATGGAAGAGTAAGGCAGATCCTTGTTCTTTGGTGGGTGAATCTCCCGTTTAGGTCTGCCATCTTTGGTAGAGTCGCGACGGATTAAGGGTGTACTGGTGACGGGATCAAGAGCAAATGTTGGCGCAGCAGTAGTACTGGCTGGAGCAACAGCACTAGTTGATCCACGGGATGGTCTTCGAGCCACAGGAGCACGTGGTGCTGTATCCACAACGGGAGGTGTCGGCCGCTTTGCCTTCTTGACCGGCTTGGCTACCGCTGGTGGCTCCGGTGGAAGGTTTGCTAACTTCTCAAACATCGACATTCTAACGTCATTGGCAGCTTTCGCAACAAGGTGATCCTCACCATTGAATGTTACTGCATTATCATAAAGAAGATCCAGATCCGCCCGCAGGTCATTGATTGTCTTGTAAGTACCGTTTCTCAACTTCTTCTCCATGGTACCAAGGTCGATCTCATTTGGAATCCGTGCGGCATATGATTCGGCAAATGCCGGCCAAAGTACTGCAACAGGTGCCTTGAAATTCTTTCCAGCTTGGGTCTTGAGAATGTTCTTGAGAATTCTGTTGATTTCTCGCATTTGGTGATGTGAGATTGGGCGTGAGGCATAATCCGATGGTCTTGGGGTACCGTTGGCGCCATTCTGAGAAGCTGCAGGTGTTGCCGCATGAGAACCGTTTGGCTCTTCCACTTCCTCTGTTTTCGTGCGCTTGGCCAAGGGCTCATCATCATCATCATCCTCACGCTCACGCGCGACCTTAGCGATTTGTGCGTGAACTGGCGCATCAACCATGTCAACATCTTTCGAAGTCGGTTTGGTCTTGGGGCTAAGCTCTGCAGGAGATTTAGCCTTGGTGGGTTGTTCAGGCTCTGCTGGTGGTAGAGAGATATCCATGTCAACAGATGGTGCCGCGTTATTGGGTGAGGATGGGGGAATATCGGGTCGAGGCGCATCAAATGTAAGATTCATGTCGTCAACTAACGTTTCGTCCTTTATGTCTTCTTGCATAGGATCCGAAGGGCCTTTACCCTCGACAACTGGTTGCTCTCCTGTAGTAGTTTCACCTTCTGCCTTACCCATGTTGCCATCTGGCGCTGAAGGCTGTCCAATGGCGGATTGTTCTGCTGTAGTGACTAGTTCTTCCGGCGCATGAGACTCTTCCTTATTTTCGCTCGGCTGCTCATCTGGTATGATCGATTCTTCATCCTTCTTATCTGACGCTGGCAGAGAAGGTTGGCGCAAACCCTCCGATGGTTCTCTAGTAAGTGGTGAGATGTCTTCTCGTAGATCCGACACTGGCGCTTCAACGATAGGTGGAACAGTCTCTGATATGACGTTTTCAACAGCGGATTCGATCATGTCGTCAGCAGAAGTAGGTAAATCGGGAGTAGGAATAACGCTCTCTTCAGTGGAGGCGGGGTCTATAGGCTCGGTGAGATTTGCTGTGATACTAGAATCGGGAAGCTGAGAAATGTTGGGGGTATCAGAGGAGTCTGGCGCATTTGACTCCAGTAATGTAGATGCAGCCATTGAACTATTCAGAGAATGCGCTTTGGCATTCACTTCTCCGTTCACTTCTGGAGCAGAAGTCGATGAATCTTCAAGGGTGATGTTTAATTCATTTTCAGAAGGAAGCGGTTGTTCAGTTTTGGAGTCATCGTGAGTAGAGGTTCTGTTTGAGATATTTATTGATAAATATAAGTGTACAAATTGCAGGACGAAAGAAAAAGAAAGAAAGAAAGAAAGAAAGATTATGTGGAGGACTCACCCGTTGATATCGAGATCCAAAGCCATCTTTTCAGATGATGGAACGGGCACCGTCTTTTGCTCCAAAGCCAGACCTTCTGAATGTTGCGTGGTCATGACGGCCATCAACAAGCAGAGATCCTCTATCTACAGAGGCGAATTTGAATGCGACAAAATTAAGGTAGGAAAGCTCGCAGCAAGCACTGCAGTCGAAGGAACTATGAAAATCGTCGCGGGACAAGCTCGATCAAGGTGGGATTGTGGAAAGGTCGCTGGCGTTTCTTGCGCAAGTTGTAGTGGGAAGTTGTCTCAAACAAGTGGTAAGTTGGGTTGTGCCGTTCAACGCGCGATATCGGGAAAGTGAATCAGGAAGGTACGGCGACAATTGAGACAGCAGAGTACCAAAGCTGTAAGGCTGTACTGCGAAGCTGAGGAACGAAAAGATGTGGAAGAGTCTGGAGCTCTGAGTGTAGTTGCGAAGGCAGAATGTTCCTAGAACCTGTCGTCTTTATTAATACCTGAGTTGACGTAGCCTTGTGCGCTGCGCTGCGCTGCGTGCGTGGGATGTGAATGCGACAAAGGAATTTGGTGAACTTGAGGAATTTGGTGAACTTGGTGAATTTGGTTGATAATGGCAAGGCTTTGTGAAAATTATGAGACTGCAGCCGTACATACCTTAGCCTTATATTTCAAGATAGCTTGCCACCCTGACTCAACGGTTTACTTTTTGGAGGTGGAGACGGCGAATCGTGATCTCGTGAAAGATGCAAACAATCCCGACTTCCGATGGATGGACGATGCGACGCGACAAAAGTGACGCCCGCGGGTGGCAATGCGATGTAGTTGGTTTATCTCGTGCTAACTCTAGCGATAAACGCGCCGCTACGAATTTTCGTATTCGGTTCCTATTTGTTGGGCGGCGATGGTAATCGTGCAGCTTTTCTTAGAGAGAAAATGTGGTTCAGAGTGAGTGAGAATGTGAAGCGCGTCGCGATCCTTGGATGTTCTGGAAGAAAGAAAAAAAAGAAGGTACAGCTAGCGAAAGCGACCCCGGGATTTGGAAATAGCAGAACACGAAACACGAAAGTTCAATCTCAAACTCAACCTCAAGTCAATCTTAGCCTTTTTTTTCTTTTTCGGCACACTCGGGACGATCGGGAATTGTGATTGACCCGAGCCGGAAATGGAAATAAATGGACTGGCTCTCAAACGAGCGTTGCGATTTTAATTTCCTTGATCCGATGTTTATTCGTGGTCGTGGTTCTGTTTGTTGGATTTGATGCAAGCAATGCAAGCAATGCAATGCAACACAATCGGAAGGCTTTCCTTGTCTTCTAGGTTTTGTCTGGGTGGAGGATGATAGGAAGTATATCCTCAAAGGACAGAACCGGGGAGCGGCAAGGGGAAAGGGACAGCAACAAGAAGCAGAACCAGAAGCAGAGCCAGAAGCAGAGCCAGAAGCAGAGCCAGCAACAGAACCCGAACCAGAATGGTACGGGAAGAGGAAGAGGAAGATTAATAGAAAAGAGTACGGGATCAGTACGGGGTACACTTCAACACATAGGAAATGAGTGAAGAGTGGCTTTTATGAATCTGTCGGATAAAAAGTGTGGGTGTGGGTGTGAATGTGAATGTGAATGTGAATATCATGTGCTTTGTGTTTGGCGTGTTTGACGTGTTTGACGTATTTGGCGTGTTTGGGTGGTTGGCGTGGACTGGCGTACTTTGGTCGAAGAGAGACGAGAGACGACAATGGCCGGTGTCGGTGGTCGGTGCTTGGGGACGGTTGGCGAATGAGAAGGCCGTCGCAAAAATAAAAAGGTCCTTTGGAAAATTGGTTGCAAAGAGCGAGAGATTTCGGGGGGATGCACGATTAACATATTTAAACGACCGAAGTCAGTGACCAGGAGGAAGTGATTGCGCTAAACCGCTTTGGCGGCTAGTGCCCTCTTCCACATGCTGTAACTGGGTGGGCAGGAACCAATGGAATCCTAATGCCACCCCACTAAGAATGAGGTAAGGGTTGATGGGAGCAGCGACTAGCAGAAAGCATCCAAAACTATGCAAAACCTTCTATCTGAGTGGTACAAAGGTGGGAAGCGAGCGAGACGAGAGCGCGCCGAGAGCGACTTATGCAAGGATTAATGCAAATAATGCCGAAGCATAATCTCCACCCGCCAATGAAAATATAGAGAACAAATAAGCCACATTGGTGAATTAGCTCCCACTGATCTGACGCGCGTATTGACTCCTTCGCGAGATGGCACGCCTGCCACTGGATAACCTGCGCACGTGATCCCTTGATTCTCTAATCTGATGCCCAAGGAAAAAAAAAAAAAAAAAAAAAAAAAAAATCAAGTTGGAGAGGTTTTTGTTGATAGACTGATAGCTACAAGCCCTTCTGCACAAGAAGAAATTCCTTCAATCTCAACCACCCACCTCGATTGAATCTTCGAGTCAAGCCGATATCTTGATCAGATTCTATCTCTACATCCAAATACCTACCCATTACGACTCAATTAATTCCCATTGGACAGATCCTCAACCTGACCTTCTCAAACGCCTTTCGCACAAATACACCCGCCATCACATTCACCTTCACCTTCACCTTCACCTTCACCTTCACGTACCCGTTTCTTTTTCACACCGCACAACAAACGCACAAGCATAATGTCTGCCAAACGGAAACTCCCCACCAAACTTGGCCAGCCAATGGTCAAGCAATCCGCCAAATCGTTCGGACCAATTCATTTAGATGAATCAAAGACAGTTGTGTCGGGTGGAGGACATGCGACTAAAACAAAAACAAACGGCATATCAAATGGTACAGCAATTGAGATCTCCAGCGATTCCGAAAATGCAAGTGACATTGGGGAGGAGGGAGAAGAGGGAGAAGAGGAAGGGAGTGATGCGGAGAACGATAAGGATGAGGAGCAACCGACCGAGAACCCCACCGATGTAGCAATGGAAGATGCAGCCGCAGAGGCTGCTGATGGAGATACCGAGGAGACTGGAGAACCATCTTTTGGTGATCTCGTTCGAGCACATGCTTCGGAACCTATCGATGTGAATGCCGCCTTCGAAGAGCCTTCTGCACAGGCTTTAGCCTATCCGCAAGGCTCACGGCTTCAACCACCCACTGGCGCATCTCTCGGAACCGTTCTTACACAGGCGTTGAAAACAAACGATGTGGCTTTGCTCGAATCCTGTCTGCAGATCAGTGATATAAAAACCATAAAGACTACAATTCAACGACTCGATTCTCCCCTTGCGGCAACGCTGTTACAGAAGTTGGCCGAGAGATTACATAGAAGACCTGGTAGAGCAGGAAGTCTTATGGTTTGGGTCCAATGGTCAATGATCACACATGGTGGATACCTCGCCACGCAGAAGGGATTGATTAAGAAGTTGGCCGAAGTGAACAGGGTTATTGATGAGCGGTCGAGAGCCCTGCAGCATCTCTTGTCGCTAAAAGGCAAGTTGGATATGTTGGAAGCACAAATTCAATTGCGCAGGTCAATGCAGAACCAACGAATGGACAGCGAGGACAACGACGAGGGTGTGATTTATGTGGAAGGACAAGAAAGCGACAATGACGAGGAGGGTATGGTCAATGGGAAATCGAACGGAGATATCGAGGAGCTTTCGGATTCTGACGAGGAAGACATGTTACGATTCGTCCCAGAGTCAGACGATGAAGAAGAGGACGACGGTGGTGACAATTTAATAGACGATGAGGCCGAAGACACGGATGCTGATACTGGGGACGAAGATGAGGTGGATCACGATGACATTGACGAGCAAGGCGATAAAGATGAAAGTGATGATGCTGCCACATCAGGACCTCCTCCATCCAAGATGCAACGTTTAGGTGGTGCGTACTCGAAGAGAAGATGATTTTGATTCATGGTCATTTCCAAAGATCTTTTGATAACGCATCTCTTTCTGGCGTTGTATGATGTGGGGTGTTTATGCTCTTGTTTTTATTTCTTCTTCAGTGCCGTTTCGATTTGGGTGCGGGGGACATTTTGAAGAAAAAGGATGTACGAGTTTACGCTGGAGCTGGCTGTGTCGGTGCCTGAGGATTAGGTAGATTATACAAGTACAGCATAGGTCGAGCTTGAGCTTGGGTATTGTGAATGGAAATGGAAATGGAGATGGATATGGATATGGATATGGATATGGATATGGATATGGATATGGATATGCATATGGATGGTTATAAATGAGCCGAGGTATCTAACTTACAAGTAATACCGGAAGCAGCGATATATCCACCAAAGAAAGCTTCCAGAACGAGAAGATCAAAGCTTGTGTGTGTAATGTACCTTTGTACAGTAATGTGAACCCATGCTCAAGCTGAAACGGCGCAGATCCCCTGCCGAGCCACGCCAGCTCTGCATTTTCTTTTTTTCTTTTTCTTTTAGCCTGCGCAGCAGCAACGTGACTAAACCATTCCAAGTCACATGACTTTATAGATTCTGTCCAGATCACATGAGAACTGGAAGCACGCCACACCAAAGATGTATTTTAAGCAACAAACTGACTACGTACATCGACGACCGTTCTGCAGGGACAAGTACTATCTATGTACGTATGGGTCCTGTGCAAGACACCACTCGCTGATTGACACCTGGAAGCGATTACGGTCTTATGGCCTTGCGGCCTTATGGCCTTATCGTGGTTCAACCCGGAATGGTCTCGGATCTTCGATAGTCCAGACTGTTCCGTTTCTTGCGCAGCCGTGCTCGCAGAAGGAGCAACAAAGATCTGATGCGATCCAAGGTGGGCTACACAACAAGACAGGACACGCGGAGAAGTGGAACAAAGATACCAGCGAGGAACTGATCATAAACACGGGACACGGGATGTGCGACGGGATCTCTTCAGGAAAACTGTCTCGTGTTGGCGGAATCCTCTCTGCTCTCTCTTCTCTCCTCACATTAACATCAACAGGGATTCGTTCGTAATGGGAAAATGCTTACGAGGCCTTTGCGTACGTCCTGACCATACATAGCATACATATGAGCTTTTGTCGCCATTCTTCCCTGCAAACGCTCGTCGTATCAGACTTCCCTCGTTCGTATTCTCCTTTCGATTCATGCCTTTGCTTTTCCTTTCCTTGTACTTACTTGTTCATTCTCACCAAGGACCTGCTTGAAAGATTTGGAGAAAACGACCCCCCGATACCACCAGCTTTCTTGTTTTGCGCAATACTTCCATTCCTTTTCCATCCTGCTTCTCCGACCACCTGTGCCGCGTTCCCGTCTTGTCACATCCCACCTGCAGGTCCTCCGTCCCTCTTGGCAGCCCATTCGCAGGCATCGTGAATTAAATTTACTGGACGCCCTAAGCTTGGCGCCATCATATTTCTACCCATCATCAAAACAAGGCTGGATTTGTAGCCTTGTCTTGTCCCTCCTTTTACAACACAACCACATTCGTTTGTAAAATCCATAGTCGGGAGATAAAAGAAAGAGAAGGGACCGGGAAAAAAAGAGACAAAGAGAAGGGGAAAAAATGCGAGCTTTTACAAGGCTGGGTGCCTTAGTTTTCGCCGCCGTACTATCTTTACTGACGATCTTGACTTTATTGCCGGAATCGCGGGTTACTGAACATTTCAGAAAGATTGAAATAGGAGGAACGAGTTTAAATGATGTTGGCGACAAAGTCTGGGATTGGGCTTCGGGCGGTGATGATGATGATGATGATGATGATGATGATGATGATGAAGAGAGAGGTCTGAGATTGGTCGTTTTTGGTGATTCTTGGGTCGATAACACGATTGAGGAGTATGAAGATGGAAAGGGGAAGAGCTGGACCGAGATCTTGTGCGAAGAGGTATGTACACATGCGCGTGGGTTTTCTGTCCTACCTATTGCTCATTTGGCATCGGGTATTAATTGATGCTAATTCGATTGATGCAATAGCTGGGATGCGTCTCGCACATTAACATGGCAGCTTCACAACCAAGCAGTGCATATCCCTCATCACCTCCAACCGGCGCCTTAGTCTCGAACGAAATACATCGCCTCGCATTTCACGACACTACTCAGTCTGATGTGAAATCGAAAGCCGCAGATGGAATGCTTCCCGACTTTAAAGCTCAAATCGAAGCCTTCATTGCGATGCCTCCACCCACCAAAAAGGTTACAGAAACCATCTTTATTTTATCCTTTGGAACATGGGATGTATGGCATCTTGCTGGCCTCGAAATGTCGAAAGCACAGGCAGCCATCAATGCAGCTGCGGAGGAAATGTTCTTCCAACTGGATAACCTCTACGCTCATTACCGCGGTACTTTGGAATCTACCCACATTATCGAAGACTCTGCACACCAAAACCGCTCCGTATCCCAACCCCAATTCCGTGTCGTGCTCCCAAGAATGTTCGATCCTACACTCCTCCCTGGCTGGTTATCCCAGAGACCCGTCCCTCTAAAACCAAGTTCCGTGGCTGAAAATCAAAAGAACGCGATTTATCTGCTGAGCAAGTGGGAAATGGCTATTGAGAATAGGTTTAAACCTTGGTTTGCAACAGCCCCGGAAGCGATGTCTGCGAAATTGTGGACGGAATTGGCTGAGGAACGTGAATCATCACCACCAGAAAGTGCAGAAGAAAACACTTCGGGGGCGGAAACTCCAGCTCCAGAAACCCAGCAGGAAGGTGTCCCGGAACCGCAGGTCGCGCCACAAGTAGAAGCGGATGCAGTTGTGCCGGAAACTTTTGATCAGGGGTTTCAGCAAAATCAGGGGCAAGAGCAGGGGCAAGAGCAGGGGCAAGAGCAAGGACAAAATCAGGGGCAAGAGCAAGGACAAGAGCAAGGACAAGAGCAGGGTCAAGAGCAGGGTCAAGAGCAAGGCCAAGAGCAAGGCCAACAGCAAGGCCAAGAGCAAGGCCAAGAGCAAGCAGCACAGATGAAACGAGATGCTGTTGCTAATGCAAACCCGGAAATGCAAACCGCAAGTCCCCTCCCCCCTCCTCTTAAAGATGTCTTCTACTATGATCTGCATAAATACCTTCTCGATCTCATCCTCGAGCACCGACTCCAAGACGCCGGGATCTCGGATGCGAATGGATTGGGAACGAAGGAGTCACCGTATATTTCTGTATATGATCCTTGTTTGAGGGAGAGTGAAGGTGAGGATGAAGATGAATTTGCTGATGGGAAGAGGATGGGGAAGAGGAGTGCTGGCAGGAGGAGTTTGAGTGGAAAGGGGATGAAGAAGAGAATTCCAATGGAAGAAGGAGCGAAATTAGTCGATGTTAATGGGATGTTGATATGTGCGGATCCGGAGGATTATTTGTTCTGGGATGATTTCTCGATGGGGAGGAGGGCGAGGGAAGAGGTGGGGAGGCAGGTCGCGAAGATGGTTAGGGAGAGAAAGACGTTGAGGAAGAGTTGGGGGATGGAGGGGAGTGTGCCGAGGGGAAGGTGAGGGCTGTGGGGGTTTGGGTGGTGAATTGAGGAGATGGGGGTTTGTATATAGAAGAAGAAGAAGGAGGAGGAGGAGGAGGAGGAAAAGAAGAAGAAGGAAAAGCAAGCAAAGAGCTTTGGCGTGGGAATATAAAGATGAGAACAAGAAGAAGAAAAAACCGAACGGGTTTATGCATATATATGTATGCGTGGGATCATGATATGATGCTACATCCCTCCATTTTATTTATTGGGAAGCAAATGGGCATTTCAAAGGCGTTTTACTTTACTTTTATTTTATTTTTTTGGGATATTTTATTCATGGGTTCTATATATATTTTTTTGGGTTGAGTAAGTGAGTGAGTGAGTAAGTAAGACGGTAGGTAGGTGTAGGTGAATAACTAACGTGGACATGATACAGTACGAGTAGATAGCTAGATAGAGAGTAAGTAGCACGTATCAGAGCAGAGTGTATCAGAGCAGAGTAGAAGAGAAAATTAAATCAAATTATTATTAAAAAAAAAAAAATATTAAAATTAAAAAAAGTATAGTATCCAAATTAGTGAGTGTTATTGAGTTGAGTTGAATTGAATTGATCTGTATAAGTTAACCACTTACTTAACTTGATTTGCATTTGCATTTATAATTATAATTGTAAGGAAAGTTGGGAGATGGATGGATGGATGGATGGATGGATGGTTTTTTGCTGTGCTGATTTGAGGTGCTGTTGTTGTAGTGGGTGGTGGTGGTGGTGGTGGAAAGGGATGAGGATATAAGATGAGGAGATGAGGAGATAAATTGAATATAATGACAGTATATACGAGGAAGGTAGATCTTAGATGAGGATATACATATAAGTAAATGTATAAAATAAAAAATGGAAATGGAAATATATCAATGAACAAAACAAAATATATGAATAACAAACTAATTAACTAACTACTAGAGAAATAAAATAAAGAATAATAATTGTGTAAATCGAAGTTATCTATTTAATTAGTGGATAGATAGATGAGCAAAAAAAGAAAAAAAAATCTATTAGCTAGCGCATCTTCTCTCTCAGCCTCTGCTTGTTCTTCTTCTTTTCTATTCATACTAGCTAATTCCAACTCTTCCCCTCTTTCACTACCCTACTACTAACACTTGGTCCAAATTAAATTCCCCCTCCCCTCCTCTCCTTCCCCTTGCACTTCCGCAGCCCAAACCATTCAAAACATAGCAGATACTAAACTAAACCACCATACCCACCACTACCTCAACCAAACTTCATCAAACCTCACTCACTCACTCACTCATCCATCCCAAGCCACATCCAATCCCCCCCACTATTCAACCAATCCACTTGTCCCCACATCTCCGAGATGTTAATCTCCATATTCGTATCCATATCCATCCCCATCCCCATCCCCATCCCCACCTCCATACAATCCATCCCCATCCCCGCACCAAACCCATCATCAATACTAAAACTCTCCCACCCCGATCCTGATCCCGATCCCGAGTCCATACGCATTTGTATCGGGGGTATATTCATATTCCCATCCATATGTATATCCGTATTGATCTCCTTGAAATTGGCACTAGCACTAATACCAGCACTATCAAAACCCCTACTCCTACTCCTAATCGCATTTCCACCCCTATTCGTCTCATCCATAAAGCTACTCGTATGGATATGCGTATTCATATCATTTGTGCCGAAATTGTTATATATACCCGATGAGGCCGACGAGGACGATATTGCCACTACCGCTGCTGGAGGAGGGTCAATTTCCTTCGCAGTACGATTTCCTGCTTCGCGATTTTCGGCACTTGCGTTTGCATTTGCATTACCATCACCACATGCTTGACGACCTCCTTGCCCATCACTCCCCGCCCGCACGGTAGGAAATCCATCATCATCACCACCCTCTTCATCCGCCACTCCCTCTTTCTCACCCTCCTCCTCCTCTTCACCTTGTCCTTCTTTCTCCTTCCCACCATCCTCCCTTCTAACTCTTTTACCCCGTCCTGCCCCCTCCCCTTCTTTATTTTCCATCCCGGGATTTTGAATCTCTGTCTCCGCTGCGTTCCCCGTACTAGATGTATCCAGGCTACGCTTTTGACTCCTCACTTGCGCTTTTCTTTTGCTTTGCGCTTTTGCCTGTGCCTGTGCCTGTGCTGAACCACCATCAAGAACGAAAGTCAGAACGCTGATGAGGAGGGAAACGAATACATTGTTAGCTGGTGTGCTTGTTTATTGCGATTCCAATTAATCCCAATTCATTCCATTCCAATACTTGAATGCCCAAAGAAGAAAACCCCAAAAAAATTAAATCAAATAAAATCGAGCTGCTTCCTCCCCTCCTTGTAGAATCCAAATGAGATTCGTGTAAACCCCTCCTCACTCCCTCCCACCCAAAAGTAGAAAAACAATCCCCCAAAGAAAAAGGAAGAAATTGAAAAAGGAAACTCACCGCCCTACAACCCCCCTAACTCGTCTCAACAATGCATAATTCCCATCCGTCTGTCTGATCCAACCGAGAAATGCATGGAAAAGGGTTAGTTTCTGGATTGCTTCTGATTTGGAGAATGTGAATGTTTTCCCTGGTGCTGCTGTTGTTGTCGTTATTGCTGGTCCTGGTGGTCGACTTGGAGATAAATGTGAAGGCGAATGGTGCTGTTTATTATTATAAGAAGAAGAAGGTTTGCTCGCTGAGGTTGACGTTGAAGTTGATGATTTGAGAAGTTCTACGCAGATGATTCCCGCAGCGGGGACACCAGAGTCTGTTACCTAATGAGGGTCGATAGTTGGTCAGTTAGTGAGTTTGGAAGAGTTTTGAAGAAGACAAGTAGAGAAGTCTATAGTGTATCGAGCGCATCCAACATCGAGTATCTTGCCCGCTTTCCCTCCTTGAATATGCCAAGAAAAGAAGTAGAGCTCCTATTCACACAAACCTCTATCCCATCCAACACTAACACCACTAGCACTGTCCAACTCGGAATAAAAGGCCAAACATAAAAGAAAAACAGCAAATCACGTAAAATAACTCAAACCAAAGAAAACAAAGTAGCAAAGAAAAAAACAACTCACAAACCAATCGAAACACCATTCCAAACCCCTCAGCCCATCCCTCCATTCCCAAAACGCCAAAACCAGCTCCAACATCCTCTTCGCCGTATCATACAGTCCTTGTCTTGCAGTGTTACTCTGCTCTGCGGTTAGAGATGTTGAATTTGTATTTGCGACGGCCAGTCGGTGAAGGAGGAATGTGTTTTGCAGGGTTTCGAGCTCGGAGGCGAGGCGGATGAAGAGTAGGAGGCCTTTCGGTTGATTGGATGGAGGTGAAGAGGAAGCTGGGGAGACATGGGAGAGGGGGTGGGTGGGGAGGCGGAATTGAGGGGGGCGGGAGAGGTGGATCTGCTGGTTACGCTGGTGGAGGGAGCTGGGAGAAGGGGGAGGTTAGCGGCCTGGTGGTTGAATCTGGGATGGAGAGACGGAGATGTGTGATGGAATGATGAAGGGAAACAGTACGAAAGTGAAAAGTTGGAGGGGAGTAAACAGGTGGAATAGAACAGGATTCAAACGGATAAGCGACGAGAGAGCCAGAAATACATGGGACGCTGCGACGGGAAAGAGAGTGCTAAAGGATGAATCATGCGGGGCCAATGCATGTGCTTGAGACTCGAGGCATCGCATTTACACGGAGATCTATATTCAACAAAAAAATTCAGAGAAAACTCTCTTCGCGGGAGAATGATTCAAACATAAAGAGAAATAACGGACTACTTCGACTCTAGATCGAATTGACTACAGACCGATGTCTTACCTCGGAAATTTTAGACTCTCAGGGTACTACCCAGTGGTTGGTTCCATACTGCAGGAACAATGTCGTTTGGTAAACTCCAATAGCCATATGCCCGGCGACCGGTTGACCCAACAAGCCGCTGACTGGCTCATCGTCCTGACGAAATTAGGGTACCGTCGCCCTCAATTTCCAAGACACGCAAACAAATTGACGAAGGAGGAATCAAAAAGAAATCAAAAATCACCTAATCATCTCCCAGCCAACCTTAACATCCACCCCTAATGCCAATTCCAAAATCTCCTCCTTAACCTTATGCAGCTCCAAAGCAACTCTCATCCAAGTCGCCGCATGAATTTCCCCCTTAATATTCCAGCCATCTCCATCCAATCCCTCTTGTATCACCCTCTGCATCTCTTTTCTGGGAAGAAAGAGTTCTTGGTCTGATAAATCCAGTGCGGGGTAGATGCGACAGTATTTGCGAGAAATACCAGGTGGAGTACCGTTCAGACAAGAATGACACTTGTCCATATTGTAGACGCTGTTGAAGATACGACGCTTGAATTCGGACGCAGTGGTGACTTGTGTTGGAGGGATTAGAGGAAGTCGGTGTAGACCGGCAGCAATGGCGACAGTGATCATGGAGCTATGGCGGTGATGGTTGGAGTAGGCTTTGATGGTGGTGTATGTATGTTAGCGTTATCTGAATATCCCAAATTGTAAAGAAAATGAGCAAAAGTGGGGTAAGAGGAGAAGGAAATGAGAGGACATGTAACAAAGAATGTGCGTTGAGAAGATATGTTTCGATATCAGCGGAAGATGAAATGCAAGATAGGGAAGAAAAGTCATGAGGATGTCCGTTAGGTATATCCTCTCCATGTCTCATATAAATGCAACAAAATATAGTCATTTAGTTCCCCGAAGAGGGATAACTTGGATTGCCAACTGACAGTCGGTCATTGTTCCTGATGCTGTTGCTCAGTTGAAAAGCCCCATGGCATCAGAGAAGCTTTCTCATTTCCCATATCAAGGCATGAAAGTTGTACATGAATAAAAAGGTTGGAAATGGAGAGAAACGAACTCACATTCATCCCCAATAACCGTACTCTCCAAAACCAAAATCGAAATTCGAAACGCCACCACAATCTCATTGATCGTATCCGAATAATCGCACATTTTCCCACAAACATCTGCACATTCATTCATTCTCCAAGCTCTCTGTCTTCTATCCATATCTGCAGCTTCACCCCTTAATCCGTCATTTTTCTCCTTCAGAAGCGGATGATCATCTTCCCATGAAAGATATCCTCGACCAAACCAGCAGAATAACAAACCCAACATCTCGAAACGGATATTAGGACCATTGAAAGTATTGAGCCAGGCAAGACCCTCATCTGGAGAAGGAGGAAGGGGAGTTTCTTCATTGAGGAGGAGAGCTTCGATGAGTGGAGCAAGGGATTCGGGGGTACGTGGCGAGGAGAGGGAGGCGGAAAAAGTCGAGAAAAGTGTATTTATGCAGTGACGGATCAATGGTTCGGGAAGGAAAGAATCGATCATGTACGAGTAGCGGGTTAGAAGCACGTTGCAGGTTGAGAATGAGGGGATGTTGTAAAGAGCTTTAGTGATCATTTCGACACGGACATTGTATGCTGTTGGGCGGTTTCGACCTAGCTGGTGGTTGTTAGTGACGTTTTATGTTGCGCTCATTAAGCAGCAGAAAAACAATGAGAAAACACAAGGAAGCTGCCAAAACTCACAAGTGGCTGTCCAAAAGGCCAGGAACTAGGATTTTTCCTTCTCTCCTCGCCAATCTTCAATATATCTTCGACATCCTGGTTCGTTTCATCCCTCTCCTCCTCCTTTCCCACCACTTCTCCCTTTGCCTTACCGCCAACCCTTGTTCGTCCCAGCCGTTTTCTATTCAATGTAACGCCTACCCCACCAAGTGTACTAGCGCCACCCCGCGGGCCTTCCACAAACTTCTCAAAAACAGTTTTAAAACTCGTTGGACCCCAGTATCGTGCGCTTTGTGAATAATTGGCTGTTTTCCAGTCTCTGGATGCGTGTGGTGTAGGTGATAATGGCTTAGGTTGAGTTGCTTCCGATATTGCTGGTCCTCTGAGGATCGTGTTTGAGGATATATGCTGGGAGGTTGGAATCGTAGTGACTTCATTTTCCGTACCTAGACGAGAATCCGAAGATGCTCTGGTCGTGTCGACGTCCGCACTGCCTCCTATATTGATGCTCGAGCTTTGAACTTGACTTCTAGTGTTGCCGGAGGCAGAATATTGGGTTCCTTTTGGCCTTGCTCGTCCGTGTACTTCAGAGCGCGTACTCATATTTGCTTGCTTGCTGTCCGATATTACTTCATTCCTGCCTGTGTTATGCGTTGTTTGATTTCTATTGTTGTTTCCTCCCGCGTTGACCTCTGCTCTACTTTCCTCCAAATTGTCTGTCCGAACCTCACAATTCCGTTCCCGGGTTTTATTCTGCTTTTCCATATATTCCGAACGTGGTCTAACTCTCCTTCTATCTGAGGACATTTCTATTGTTTCAGTCTGATGGCTTACTTCTTCTTGATCTCCGCTTTGCTCACCACCCGCTTCGTGCTGTTCATCTTCTGTTATCTGCGTACGATAATCAGCTCTGGCTCTATCGTCGCCTATTCTAACCTTCCTCGTCATCGGTGCGTCGATATACACGCATGTCGTTCTTTCATCTTTCCCTTCGTCTCCCACTCCCACCCCTTGCTCCTTTTCTACCCCACCAGCCAAGCCCCTCCTCACACATCTCCCGCAAAATGGTAGCTGATGATCGCAAGCTAGTTTCCCCTTGCGACATGGCTCACAAGAGGGAAGGTGGCCATTTCTTCTGCGTTTTGGTAGGTGTGAAGCTGGAGAGGACAACCGGGTATCTGGATTGGCGTGAGAGCGAAGTGGTCGCATGCTGAATAACAAGATGTATCTTATAGACCGGAGATATAATTTTGTCAGAGAATAGGACCAAAAAACGCGGTTTGGATGGAAGCTTTTTACAAGAGATTTGTGGTAACGAAATAGTACACCAATACCACCACGCTTTGACAAATGTGCTTGCGGAAATGAAGACCGATCTGAAGTTCCTTATTCACAAAAGTATTGCATCAACCCACGCAGGCTATTCTTGGAAGTGCACAGCTCGATGCAATTCGAGTTCTTCAAACCAGCACAAGTACCACAATGAAATGAGGGGAGGAACAGGACAGCACGTGATATGCTACCGAACGGGCCGGAATCTGAGTGCCTCGATCTATAAGCAGCGAAATCCTCATTCAAGCTGATTCAATTGAGAGTGAGCCATGGATGCTGTAATTTTGAGCTGGAACTGTGAGAGATGCATTTTTATCAATGGAGAACGATTTTATCAATGGAGAGCGATCAAGAAGTACCGACGTTGAAATACAGTAAGCGTGCACGGATCGTCTTCAGTCTTGTTTTATAGTAGTACCCACATGATTGCCGATATGATAAGCTTCCGTGACAAGAATTGAATAAAGTAACAGTGTAAATTATAACTCTACAAAGATGACAATTTAGAATGGATCAAGCTCGTACTTGAATTCCCGGATTATCTCAGTCCCAAGGTCAAGTAAATGGCTCAATGACTGCCGACTTGTTACGATATAGCGACTGAGCCACGCAACTAGTGTCGTTTCTGGGCCAAATATCTTATCACCTCGACGCTTAGGTGACCATAAACTTCCGCCGCACTAGGAAATTCAACTAAATTTTCAGGCTCCATCGTTGCTTGGTCTGGGAGAAAACATAGGTGAATAGGTTGTAAATGAAGATATAGCGATGACTGGAAATATTCTCATGTTGAGAGACCCATGAAGTAGAAATCATGGTGTGCACAGGATCACGTATCACATTGGAGTTATCTTTGAATAAAACACATGAGATAACTTTACTTTCTATCTCCATCTTTGATTAACAGCCAAATATTATGCAGTATTAGTGCGTGGCATATATCGTATCATTCATACCGCGGCTACCTTGAAGCGCGGCTCGATCCGCACATTCATCTTAAGACCTGTCCAGAAAAAGGACTCCTCGCACTCCTTGTCTATATCAAACTCCTTATTGATCAGATCCAGTTTGTAAGAGTATATCATCTTAGCCAGTAGAAGTCGAAACATCTGCAAAGCCAAATGGCGGCCAGGGCATGCGCGGGTTCCAATGAGAAATGGACGAGATGCTTTCTGGTTATCTTCTGGAAATTGCTCGAGCCATCGCTCGGGAATGAACTCTTCTGGTTTTCTCCAATACAATTTGGATCGAGCCATAACATAAGTGTCAGTGCTAACGGCAAACTGGTTTCCATGATTAGAAATTTAGAATACGGAAGGAAACTTGATGAAAGTCGTAATGAATAATACTCACCCCTTCTGGGATATATATTCCGTCCACAAATGCTCCACGGCTCACGCGTTGTAAAATTCCCGACGTAAAGGGTCCGGCCAGCCTTAGACTTTCATTTATACATGCATTCAGATATTCGAGGCACGCGAGCTCTTTGTCATTGACATCATCCACTGTCTTGCAAGCTGCTATTATCTCCTCCTCCAACTTCTGTAAACACCTAGGGTGTTGAAGAATGTAGTAAAAGGTGGCCATGAGTGGTAGATGAGATGAACCCCAAATACTAATCCTGTCAATAAAAGGAGAGTCATTAGTGGGCAATCTCACTTGGAACAGGCGGTGGTAGCACGACGAAACTCACCACGTTATAATGGCATTTTGCCTCAGAATTGAGTCATTCAAATACAATCCACCTTTTGTTTTTTTAACCGCTTCTCGAAGTTTAATCAAGTGATTGACAGGGTATTCCGAGATTATTTCTTTGGAGAAGACAGTGTAATCCATAGCCGGAGGAACATTGGTTTCCTGGCCAGTGAAAAAGCAAACAACTTGGTAGGACTTAAAAAGCCACTTCATATAGGCTTGAGCAGTTCTCCGACCGACAAAACAGAGCCAGTACTCGATATAACAAAAAAACCGGTCTAACCAATCAACATGATCTCTCATGCTCACTATAAGTAGAGTTAAAAGTCAACAAAATATCGAGGCAGCTATGGTAAATGACAATTTAGTTGCACTCACAATCTTCTATTTTTGATGTAATACCCAGAGCCAAACGGGACCCGTATACCCACGTAATTTCTGACAATAACTCATCAAGACGGAGTTTCTCTTCGTTCTTTCCAATGTTATGTTTTTTCAGTATCTCCCAAAAGGTGCCATGCAAAAGCTCTTCCCCTGTTCCTCGGGACAGTTCTGTCAAGGTTGATGTTATGAGAACTCTAAGTTCCTGCCTATCTTCTTTTCGAACAATGTTGGACACGCTGTTTTGAAGATTTCCTACCGTACCAATCAATCCTTTGATTGCTCCATTTATCTCAAATACCGCGTCTCCTGGGGTACCATAGATGGTATCGAAAGAACTTGGAGTTGTAAAGGAAACCTCGCTTGGTGCGACGCGCACGACTGGTCCTGATTCCCACAGCATTGTCAGTCAATGAAAAGATGCACGAGTAAAGTGAGCAAACCATAAGTTTCGTGTAGTTCCTTCTTGGTTTGGTTCATTCTTTTGTGAAGGATGGACTTAACCTTAATCCACTATCTTGAGTTAGTTGATGGCTATGAGTCCACTGCAAAGAAGTAGACTTACTGGAAGAAATCTCGCAACAAACGGTCCTGGAATATGTGCCAGTGGGTGAAACCAGTATTGGTAGATAAAAAAACCCACAAGACCGGTAATCTAGAAGAGAAAAATTAGCCAAATACACGCTGAAAGTCTAGTGAACATGAAGCTCACTACGCATGCTAAGGATATTATTGCTGTCATGATTGTTTTGTCTCTTTTCCGTGTTCACGATGAAAAAAATGGTATATTAAGATTGCAGTATAATGATTACCATGGAAGTTCAACCTCCAATAGTTGAAATGGTTATGGCCGCAAGAAGATTGGTGGAACAAGCAGTTGGTGAAGGACTAGGTGTGATTGAGAACTTGGAGTATACGATCAGTCTCACTGTAACCATGTGTTTTCGTTGATTATACTTCTGCATTGTACGGTTGCCGGGTTGAGACAAGAATTCAACTCAATCGGTTCGCTTGTAGTGGTCGTTCTCTTTCTATGATCAAGTGACACGGCGTCTTTCTAAAGCATCTTCGGAAACACCCATGGTAGCATTATATGTACAATCTAATAAATTATAGGATATATAATTGCCAATCGTTCAGCAGCGCTGGAGACACCGCCTTTTTCGACGGCTGTGACATCGGGTCTTCTTGCATTAAAAATATGCTGTAACACTGCTGATTGCTAGCTGACACAAACAAGCCCCCAGTGTTTTTACCCTACAAGTCTCCGATACGTGGATAGTAGAGATTTTAAGAACCACAACGTAAGAGGCATTGATTTACAGGACTCCTACATGAGCTTATCGGAACAACACACGTGAAATAGGCTCGGTGCTACTATCATTTACTGTATAGCTTATTATGCACGCCAAGTAAGAAATTTTCTTAGATGGAAAACGATGGACAATCATATTCCGCTTCCTAGTCAAGCAATATGCAATAAAACCAAGGTGCAGAGAAGCGGGCAACGATACACTAGCGTAAGCAATAAAAAAGTTACAGATAATGCACTCATGCTTCCCGTAAAGCAATCTCAATCAACGACATGAGGCTACCTTGTGGCCTAACCACATTGACAATCTGAAATCGCTCATCCGCATGTGTCACCAGATCTTCCCAGTCTCTGAGATCCCTCTCACAACTATTGAAGGACTGCAGCATCGTCATGTCTCTTGCTCGAAACAGTGCTTCTTCGGTGGCTGGGAGTGACCCTGGTTTGGGCAGGACTACGTCCATGATCAAAATTCTTGATGAGCTTGTCTTGAGAGCAGGGATAAGCTGTCTCAAGATTTTGGAAGCATCAACTGTCTGCCAGTCATGTAGAATCATCCGTAAAAGATAAACATCTGCTCCTTCAATTGGCTGTTGCGTGAAAAAATCATGTCCTTGAAAAGATATCCTCTCGGCAACAGTTGGATGTTTATCCATAAGAGACTTTGCCGTTTTCACTACTTCTGGAGAATCCTGGACAATAAATTTCAGATCTTCATATGTTTTAGCGAGTGTAATGCAAGCATTTCCCGTAGATCCGCCTACCTGATTCCGTGAGAAGAAACACATTAGCTCAATCATCCACGAAATAAAAACTACAAGTAATACTCACATCTACTACAGTCGCTTGGCCTAGTTCCTTCCAATGAAAACCATTGAGTAAATGTCGTAAAGAAAGACCATCAGTATTCGTAACCATACGCATGTATGTATTGAACTCTTCTCTTTGAACTGGATGTGCATGGTAGTAATCAAATACTGGGAGGTCCGTATCGAAAGCAACATTAAAGCCAGTATGGATTTTGGAAGTACTTCCGGGCCATTTAACTGCCGCATCAGTCATCTTCAGAGCACAGGTTGCAGAATTCTCAGCCATAAACATTGCCCAGTCCCTCAGCATAGGATTACGAACGAATGAGGCCGAGATCGACGTGTGGGCTACCTGATTGGCTTCAGGCTCGCGGAGAACCTTATTAGTCATTGCCATACGACAAATCGTTCTTAGTTGAACCACCGAGACGGCAGCCATTTCGGACAGCTTCTCATACGAGATAGATCCCGTGATGGGGACGTGGCTGAAAATATTGAAATGCGAAAGCCAGCGTAGAGAAGATAGGTAATGATACTAGTGAAAAGATTAGCATTGAACCAGACTTTGGGCATTTTTCATTTATCTGTAAGACTATGAGAAAACTGTATACATACACCGAGTGCAAGATGGGGCAGGTATTCACTCGGACCAGTTGTCAGCTGGAAAACTCCCATGGCGGCATCGATTAGTTTTTGTCTGGCATTTGCAATATGCTCAGGTGCTGTGGTAGGAATCGCGGACAAAGGAGCTTCTGGATCAAAAGATGGGCAAGGCAAGCTATTTTCTCGCAAGAAAGAGCTGATAATTTGGGAATTTTGAGTAATTGCTTCCGCGAGCTGCTCAAGCTGGCTCCCTTCGCCCGTTTCGATGTTCCTTGTAGTCAAACTCATATTTCAGTAACAATGTAAAGATTCCAGAAATTTGTGTAATGAGAAACAGTTCAAACACTTGAGATAATAAGACGGTTTCGCGTTGCCGTCATATGAAGTAGTAGATCTACCAGAATCCGCGTACTAGCATTCAAGTGTTAGGTTACAGGATAATGCGGAATTGTGAGCGTAGATATATCGTAGGGTAAGCCTTCTTACTAAAGGCTCGTGGGGGCTTTTAGCTCGATGCAACATGAAATAGGGTATTAAAGTTAATAGATTGAATGTGCACAGTCTGCAGGCAAAGATAAGTCGAATGGAACCCGTCAGCGGAAGCCAATGGGGAGAAATTGTCTAAATTTACACAAGAGCCTGTATTAGTTCGAAAACACAAGAAGTCGCACATTCAATTTCTTCATCAGATCTATAACTGTCTCCCTAGCCGCCTTAATTCTCTGGAAACAATATTTCACCCAACAAAAATTTCAGTCCTTTCGCGATGGAGAATTTGGCAGCATTGATCTCCGCAAATACATCTACTCTAACAAAACAATTACGCGAAAATGGACATCCAGAGCCCACGATGAGCAATGATAGTCCGATCTATTTTCCCGATTTGGGGTCGAAGGCCAACACTGCTAGAGCCGAACTCATCCAGGCTGCAGAAGAATTAATTCTGCTCGCCAACGGGCCATATGATTCTTTTCTTCACTTGCGTAATAAGGTATGATAGTATTCAGTTCTTGATCGGTCTTCACTAGCCTACCCCTTTTTACATCGCAGTACTTACCCTTAATAGGTAGTGGAAATGGCAGCTCTTAGAGCTTTGGTCAACCATCGCATTCCAGAGCTCATTCCACTTGACGGCACCGTTTCCTTTACAGAGCTATCTACGACGATAGGAGTTGCAGAAGACGTACTCGAGAGACTGATCAGATATGCAATCTGCTTTGGCTATCTCGCAGAACATACGAGCGGTTTTGTGAGCCATAATGCTCTTTCATCTATGATGGTACGTGATACAGTTGTTGCGGCGGCCATTAGGCATGATATCAACGTACACTATCCATCAACATTAAGGATTTTCGAGTCAACAAAGGTTGACCCTACCGGATCGAAGGAAGATAAGTGTGCTTTTAGTATCGCATTTTCAGAGGCCGAAAAGCCACTTGCTTCATTCTGGAAGTACGCGGAGGCTCATCCAGATATGTTGAATGAATTTCACAGTCTGATGAGTGCAGCTACCTCTAGTTCTTTCTGGTCATTCCAACATATTACTGATGGATTTGAATGGTCTCAAATTGGCCATTTAGTTGATGTAAGTCTCAATGAACCCGTTCCTATTAAAGACTCAATTACACTCAAACTAATCACTCTTCTATAGGTGGGTGGATCTGCCGGCCACATGAGTATGTCAATCGCGGACAAGTATCCTCTAATTAGGCTGGACGTTCAGGATTTGAAAGAAGTGATTGAGATATCGAAGACAAAAGTGCCTGAAAAATATGCCAGCAGGATCAATTTCTCATCTCATGACT
Source organism: Clarireedia homoeocarpa (assembly GCA_001465935.1). Lineage (NCBI taxonomy): Eukaryota > Fungi > Ascomycota > Leotiomycetes > Helotiales > Rutstroemiaceae > Clarireedia > Clarireedia homoeocarpa. Next base: position 96,393 of record LNKV01000045.1, on the reverse strand, counting down.
TCTTTGAAGTACAGCCAGTAGTTGCAGATGCATATCTCTACCGCTGTGTCTTCCACAATTGGCGCGATGAGGATGCTCGTAAAATCATCCGGAACTTGATACCAGCACTCAGAACTGGAAGCAGGCTCATCATTGCTGACCATGTCATTCCTGAGCTGGGCGAAGCACCAACTAGCGTTACGAAGGCCGTTCGACAGCTCGATATCCTCATGTTTACTATGCTAGCAACCAAGGAGCGATCTAAGAAAGATTTCGTGGATCTAGTTACAGCGGCCGATGAGAGACTGAAGTTGGAGTCATTTCGTAGCTTTCCTGGTAGTGCACTCAGCATTCTTGTTTTTCAGTTTACGGAGTAGTTCAGCACACAATATCTTCTACCCGTAACAGTAGATCAGACTACACAACCAAATATCATGGGGACGCAGCAATTCGACGTCTGTAAACTAGAATTGAGAGCCAGAGCTAGAGCTTCAACATATAATTTGATGAATCTGTTTGAACTTAGACAGTACTCTATCTCTGTTGAGCGGACCGATTACTTGAAAACCTTACCATGAAATCTTATTACGTTGAGGTCTATCATGATAAGTTTAGACTGCACTCTCCCTATTGTTCAAATTATAATAGCTCCATTATTATTGGAGACGTTCTAATGTTTTCCAGTGTGTGTCTGATCTGAGTTACTCATGGCGTTGGGAGCTACGCATGCTGACGGAGCAAGTGCCAATTTCTTGCATCCAACAGCATCCCGTACTGTTGCAAAGACAATAATGGACCTCTTGCATATCCATTTCAAATGTTACACTACATTCTAGTGTATTTTTTCTATCCGGACATGTATCTTGGGTGACACTATAAATGTCGTACAAGGTATGACAGTTCCTTATAGTAAGTTTAAGCTGCCGATGATACAAAAATAGTGGAGCACGGGTAAGATAAAGTACTAGGATGATATAGCTGCCACACACATTGCGCATTGAGGCTTTCGGCATTGTCCTAAAGTTGTGAAACAAGTCTAGATTACGGGTAAAGATAGGAGAAAAACGCAGGACAATTATTGATTCAGCTCGTATCTAACGCATACATTGTACGACTGTGCCAGCATCAGGCTCTTGAAAACCACCTCTTTTGGCCACCCTTGAACAAGAACCCCACACGCTTTTCACTCGCTAATTTCATCAAGACTTCGCCCAAAAATGGTTCGAAGACTGTCTCACGGACTGCAAGTGGGAGCTCGCCGAACATATGTTCAACCAGCTCCCCAACAGTAGCCATGCATTCAGTCCTACTAGCTGAGTCCTTCTTGCATTGAAAACTTTTCAATCCCATCAAGATCTGGCGTTCTCTCCTATGCTTCTGTCCTATTTCCATCTTCATCTTGCACCGCAGATCTGTGATCACGGCACCATGACCGGGATAGCCAATCTCACAGTCTTGGCCTTGCATTTTGTCAAGGCTACGCAAATAAACGGCTAAATCCTCAACAACAGTTGTGCCGTGTCCTAAGACATTGTCTCCTGTAAAGAGAGCGTTTTCTTCCTCAAGTAGGAAACACATGTGATCGGTTGAATGGCCGGGAGTATGTACAGCTCTGACTGTGGCGCCCTCAACTGAGAAAGTTTGACCATCGACGATGGATTGCTGACTGAAATCAGGATCATACTTGAAGATGGAGCCCTGTAGTTCAGGGAAGTGCTTCAACAGATCCGGCACACCTCCTGTGTGATCACCATGCCAGTGCGTTAAGAGAACATGCTTGATGCTAAGGTTTTCTTCAGCAAGGGCAGCTAAAATGAGATCAATCCAATGTTTTTTCCCTTCACCAGTGTCAACGAGCAACCGTTGTTTCCCTGATCCTAGAAGATAGGTGTTTGTGCCTTGAAGTTGCATCTATTCATGTTAGTGTTCCCGGCCCTTGTCTTGTATCACAATGTCTTGAAGAAATTTCCCGAAACATTTCGGTGAACGTACCGGACCCGGGTTATCTCCCAATATTCTAATTACACGTGGTGACATATTGGTTACCTCCGGTAGCACCGGCAAGATCTTTTGTTGAGCATTAAGATACTCTTCGAATGCATTCACATCGATAAATTGATTGATAGAGCGAATCATGGTAGGCTGTGATGAATCGAAGTCGTAACGCTCTATATGTGGAAGCGTGGGTAGTAAAAGTGAGAGCTGAAGATAAAGGCTTTGAACAATGTGCTGGAAATTTCCTTGGTGTTCAGATCCACGAGGAAAGCGATACAATAGGCGTATAATTGAACGCCAAATCTGCAAACTGTATTAATGATGTGAGATACTTCTGTTCGAGTTTTTCTCTCTTATCATGGGCTCTTAAGTATTCTGACTAGCACAGCATGAAGTCACAATACATGTGGTAAGAGGAGAGTGTAATGCTGTGACTTATCTCCATTCCGATTTCATCGTTTGCGGTATTACCTGCTCTGCATGATAGTTTTCGGATATCCAAACGTTATCTTTGTAACACAGCTTTGACTGTGATATGCGATCGTAAGATTGAACAACATTGAACGACGAATATCATGTAAATGCAGGAAGAATCTACGCTCACCGAATCGTTTCAAGTAGTTCCAGACAACAATCTATAATCAATTCCTTAGGAAGTGATCTGCGATGCATGTCTCGGTGACTTTGGAGGTAACGTAGTTGATAGTTTATTGCTAGATGTTGAGACGGGGCCGTAAGGGGTGACATACTGACCCTGATTGCGGCATCTACTACTGTGTTCTCTCATGTTTTGCTTATGTCCTGCTTCACTTTATCTGTAGCTTATATGACACGTACCCGAGAGCATTGAGTATCTGGTATATTCTTTGGGGCTGCAATCTCACCTGAAGACGAAATCGGATTTGTAACGATGCATGCATGTCTGAGGGATCATTACCTGAATAGTGCACGTCGAGTTTTTAGGCTTCTCCGAGGTTTTTTAACCGTGGTATGAATGTGGCTTGCACAAAGAGAGCGTTGTGACCTGAGTAGCGATAAGATCCCCAAGCAATACGAACAGCGACGTCTGACTCTAGAACGTTCTTGGAGTATTCTCAGCTCTTGGCTTAGAGTTGGAGTTACTTCTTGTAGTCATCTGCAGATGCGTGGTAGAGTGACATAGATGGCGGTATTGAGGAAACTTGTAGAGGTCGGCATGCCACATGCAGCAGTTCGGCATCCTAAAGTCTTGATTCAACCTTGGATACACTCTGTAGTATGTTTTGGATGTGACACCGCTATCAAGAATCTTCGCTGTAACAAGATAATCGAGCACAACTCAGCTCTCTCCTCACCTCCCTCTTTTTTTTTTTTTTTTTTGGCATGGGCTAGAGCCTAGATCACCGTGACTCTAGTACACCCAGCACAGCCGAAAGTCACATGATATACAAGACATACATATTCATACTTTATAAATAATAGAATTTTTGTTTCTCATTTATCATTCCAACGAAATTGCTTTGTCTTTAGAACCATACCATCAACTGATTGCTCCTTTTCCGGCCACTTCACGATTAAGTGTGAGGAACAGCATCAACTAATACCTCAGAAATTGTTTGAAATGAAGATAATCCACTTCAACTATGAGTTTCCAGAGGGACAGGTCGAGAATATCTTTCTACGACTTCGGATCTTTGCCAAAATCAAGCAGCATGTTCTCCTTCGGCAATTTCTTCTCGAGACAACCTCGGTGATTCGAAACGAAGTGCATGCGCTGCCCGTAGATCAGCGAAAGTTGTTTCCTCCTTTCAAAAGCGTGCTGGATCTCGCTTCACTTGAAAATATGCGAAGATTCCCGTTGGGTAGTGCGGTAGAAGCCGTGTTGGCAAGTGTGGTGGAGTTGGGTCTTTTCATTGGGTAAGGTTGCACCTGTGATATTTTGCGGTCAAGGAAAACCCGCGGAAGCTCAAAGCTAAGAACAAGCCAGATACTGTGAGAAAAATCCACAAGACTTCTCATTCTCATGTTACATGGGTTTGGGAATAGGATTGATGTGTGCAACTGCTGCGGCTACCTCTTCTAGCTTGACAGATTTGCCACATGCTGGAGCAGAATGCATTCGAGTTGCGCTTAGAATCGGTATCTTGTCAGAAGGGGTTGCGCAAAAGATAGAGCCGCAGGATCCAACTACAGCAGCAGAAAGTTGGGCGAGGCACATTTCCGGCCTCACTGAAGAAGAAATCTCAGAGGAGTTAGAGCTTTTCAACCTAAGTACGGTAAGTCTGGTTAAATCACTGATCCCTATATCCTTTGAGGAGGTACAGCAACTAAATAGGTTTCAGAACAACCCGCTTCCAAGCAAGATCTTCGTCAGCGCCGCAAGCGAGGGAAGTGTCATAGTTAGCGGACCACCATCGAAGCTACAGAAACTGTTCACATGGTCCAAAAAGCTTAGATACACGCGATTCGGAAGTCTCCCTGTGTATGGCTCTGTGTGTCATGCACCACATTTGTATAATCGCACGCATTCTTCACAAATACTGACAACTCTGAACCCCGCATTTGGCAATCGGGACTTGGGCCGTTCAGTACATCTCTTATCACCAGCGGACGGCCAACCTATCCAGGGTAGCACTCCCAAAGAGCTTTTGGAGCAGGTGGTTATGTTGATTCTGACAGGCCAAATCCGCTGGGATAGTGTAAAAACGAGTGTCCTAGAAGAAATCAAGTCCGTATCCGCCCAGAATTGCCAAATCTACAACGCTGGACCCTCTCAAATGACTTACGGCTTAGTCTCAATGATCTCAGAGATGAGCCAAGATTGCAAAAGTGAAGCCATTAATCTAAAGGCATGGATCATGGCCGATCCAGAGGGACCGACATTGGAGATGGCAGACAGTAAGGTTGCAATCGTGGGCATGTCATGCAGGTTTCCAGGAGGAGCGGATGATCTCGACCTTTATTGGGACATTCTCAAGGAAGGTCGAGATATTCACCAGAAAGTGCCTAGCGACAGGTATGACGTTGACAGCCATACAGATCCGACAGGCCAACGCCGTAACACCAGTTTGACTCCATTTGGGTGTTTCGTAAATGAGCCCGGGCTTTTCGACGCTGGCTTCTTCAATATGTCACCTCGTGAGGCCGCACAAACGGATCCCATGCACCGATTAGCGTTAGTCACCGCTTACGAGGCACTTGAACAGTCTGGCTTCGTAGCAGACCGTACTTCATCCACTGTACGACAAAATATCGGAACCTTTTATGGACAAGCCGCCGATGATTACCGTGAGGTTAACGCTGGCCAGGAGGTTGATACATACTACATCCCAGGAGGCTGTCGAGCTTTCGCTCCAGGAAGGATTAACTATTTCTTCAAATTTTGCGGCCCTAGCTTTGACTGTGACACTGCTTGCTCATCGAGCCTAGCAACAGTTCAGATAGCCTGCACATCATTACTTCACGGCGACTGCAACATGGTTGTTGCTGGTGGACTGAACATTTTGACGAACTCAGACGGTTTTGCAGGACTTAGCCGCGGTCATTTCCTTTCGAAAACAGGGAGTTGCAAGACCTGGGACATTAATGCGGACGGGTACTGCAGAGCCGATGGGATAGGATCTGTGGTGATGAAACGTCTAGAGGACGCACTCAATGACAACGACAATATCTTGGGGGTTATCTGTTCATCTGCCACCAACCATTCTGCCGATGCTATATCAATTACACATCCCCATGCGCCTACCCAAGCTAGCTTGTATCAACATATCACGCGCGAAGCGGGCGTTTCCCCGATAGAGGTGGACTTTGTCGAATTGCACGGTACCGGTACCCAGGCCGGAGACGCTACAGAAATTGAATCAGTCACCAGCATATATGCTCCTCAATGGCCTCGAAGAACTACTCCCTTAACCATTGGAGCCGTAAAGGCTAATGTGGGACATGGAGAGGCCGCCGCTGGAATCATGGCCCTGATCAAGGTTCTTCTCGTGTTGAAGAAAGGAGTCATCCCACGTCATGTCGGTATAAAAACAGCTCTCAATCCTTTGTTTCCAGATCTCGATAAACTCAATGTTCGCATTCCCTATGAAGAAGTTAGATGGGATAGAGATCCAACGCGTAAACGCTACGCAGTAGTGAACAACTTCAGTGCTGCGGGTGGAAATACTGCTTTGCTCTTGGAAGAGCCACCTCTCATATCAAATCCACTCGAGGATGTCAGAAAAGAGTACGTAGTCGCAGTATCAGCAAAGAGCAAGATTTCCCTGAAGAGAAACCTCGAGTCAATGATCGCCCATCTCGAACAAAATCCGTCTATTCGTTTAGCCGATCTGTCTTACACCACGACAGCCAGAAGAATGCACCATAATCATCGGATTGCAGTACATGGTAACAATCTCGGTGACATTATAAAATCCTTACGCAAGTATCTACCAACTGCAGAGACTCACCGACCAATTTCCAACAATGCACCATCCATTGCATTCACTTTTTCCGGACAGGGAACCTTCTATCCCCGAATTGGGCGGCAACTATTTGAATCACATCCATTTTTCAAAGCCGAGATTCTTCAGCTGGAAAAGATTTGCACACAGCACGGCTTTCCATCTGTTGTCCCCGCATTAGCTGAAGATTTCCCAGATGACCACGAATTCGCGCCCGTCACCACACAACTTACAATCCTGTGCGTGCAAATCGCACTCTGTCGCCTCCTAGAATCTATCAAAATCAGGCCTAGCATTGTAGTCGGCGCGAGTCTCGGCGAATATGCCGCTTTCTACGCTGCAGGTATTCTATCAGCGAGTGATGCTATTTTCCTCGTTGGACGCCGGGCACTGCTCCTACAGGAACTCTGCACACCAAATACACATAGCATGCTAGCTGTGACTGCTACCGCTGAGTGGATCGCCGAAATCGCGGAAGGCAGACCATACGAGCTTGCCTGTGTGAATAGTCCAGATACGGTGTGCATCAGCGGCCCCATTGATGAATTAGCCGACATGCGGACAAGGATTGAATCCCTTGGGCGTCGTTGCGTTCAGATCCGTGTGCCGTTTGCGTTTCATTCATTTCAAATGGACCCCATCCTTGACAAGTATGAAGAAGTTGCTGCTGGGGCCACCTTCAAAGCACCGACAATCCCGGTCATCGCCCCGTTGCCGGGTGATTGTGTATTTGATGGCCAAACCATTAATGCATCATACATGAGCGAAGCTACCAGAAAGACCGTTCGTTATACGGAGGCTATGAACAAAGCATTGGAGATGGGATTGATCGATAGCAAAGACACGGCTTGGATTGATATTGGCCCGCAGCCAATATGCTGTAACTTCATCAAATCTGCTATGCCTTCACTGGCGATAACAGCAGCATCGCTCAAGCGAGATGAGGACAATTTCCGCACCCTCTCTGAGACCCTGGCACAAATGCATATTGCAGGTGTAGATATCGACTGGAATGCATGGCATTCTCCGTTTGAGAAGAATCTGAGACTCATTGATTTACCTGCATACAAATGGAACAACAAGAATTATTGGCTTCAGTACAACGGCGATTGGATGTTACATAAAGATCAGATGCCAAGAGCAGTTTCGCCGGAGATCGAGACGGTTTCCACGTTGCGAACATCTCTCGTACACCGTGTAGTGCATGAAAAGGTTTGGGCGGAGGGTGCAGAGCTTGTGGTTCGGTCAGATTTGATGCAGCCAGAATTTCTGGAGGCGGCCAGTGGTCATCGAATGAATGGACACAACGTTATCACATCGGTAAGTAACCATTGATCCTCACACCTCCTTTCTCATATGAGCTTATCTGATGGCTCTGTAGTCTATCCATGCCGATGTAGGATTCACCCTCGCTGCACACCTCTATTCTCTGATGAGACCGAAAGCACCAGCTCCCGGTCTTGACATGAAAAACCTCCAAGTTGAGAAAGGTCTTATCGTCTGCCATGATCAATCGCGACCACAATGGATAGAAGTTCGCGCCGTGGCCGACCTCACGTCCTACTCCGTGAGCCTGTCCTGGTATAATGTGGACCAAGGCGGTGAAGCTACAGATGAATTTGCCACGGCTACCATTAAGTATGGAGACAATGAAGCGTGGCTAGAAGAATGGTCTCATCATACCCATCTAGTTTCTAGTCGCATAGATGCTCTTGATCAAATGGCCAACCAAGGAATCGCAAATAAGCTATCGCGGGACATGAGTTATATGCTTTTTGGTAACCTGGTTGACTACTCTGAGAAGTACCGCGGCATGCAGTCGGTAGTCCTAAATGGACTAGAAGCTTCTTGCATGGTGACTCTTAGTAGCGAAACAAGCGGGAAATGGCATGTAGCTCCACATCACATCGATAGCGTCTTCCATATTGGTGGGTTCGTCCTAAATGGGGGCAACGCAACCGATGTTCGGAAGAACTTCTTCGTCACACCGGGATGGAAGTCGCTAAGAATCGCGAAGCCTCTAGTCCCCGGTAGTCACTACCGGTCTTACGTGCGGATGGTGCCTCAGCAGAACGAGCCGGGGTTCTTCAAGGGAGATGTTTATGTTCTGCACGGCGACAGCATCATTGCTTTGATGCAAGGGATGACCTTCCGGACATTTCCACGCATTCTGCTGAATTCTCTATTCTCTCCACCAGATCTGAAGCAGAAGCCAACGGAACCTGCTATCCATCCAGTCAGTGCAAAAAAGCCAGTTTACGCTACTCCGCCGTCCACTCTTTCCTCTACTTCTGCTCCTCCGACTTCTTCAGCTTCCCCAACTCCTGCTCCACCTCCGCTAACTTCCAATCCATCTACTACCTCAAAGGTAGATGTTTCCATTCAGAGCTCTGATAATTCCGCTCCGCCAACCTCCCAACCTGTGTCCTCGGGCAATCCTACAGTTACGGCAGCGCTCAAGCTCATCGCCACAGAGACTGCTTTAGACATTGCGGAGCTTACAGATGAGACGGAATTCTTAGCTATTGGCGTCAACTCCTTGCTCTCGCTTGTTCTGTCCGAGAAGTTCGCGGCGGAGCTCAAAATTGAAGTCCGCTCATCTCTATTCATCGAATGTCCTACGATCGGTGACTTGAAGAATTGGTTGACGGAATATTGCTGAGGCAGTTGGCATATGGAAATAATGTTGTCATCCTGGAAGTGGTAGTATGGTTCTCTAAGTAGGCATGTATGTTTTAAGGTTGCAAACAAGAAGATTGATAGAACATCATAATTAGCAGTCCGTGTATAATTCGGGTAACGCGTTGTGTCGTTGTCTTTACGCGCTGAGCGCTACTGTAAGCTTGCGCTTAACCTTAGCTCTATTCTAACAAGGCTAGATGTGGCTGGTGGTCTCCCCAAGTAAACATAAATGTGGCTTGGCATCACTTGATATTGCTTTTCCTGACCTCAAATATCTACGCAATTGAGCAAAACACAATGCTCCTATCCCGCCTGCTGAGATTATCAGTGCTTGGGTGAATCCTCCTATTGTTCAACTCACGGCTTTCCATCCTATTGCAGTGATATTGTGGTAAAACGCGTGCTGCCGTCTTGCCGCTGATACGCATTTCATTGTGCATGTGTCCCGTCAATAGGGTACTAATAATCCACGCAAGCCACTGAATTCGATCAAGCAAGATGTCATGATGCTTGTTACGTACAGGATGGTAGTGGCTGCATTAGAGATGTACGTTCTAATCTTACCCAGCTCTGTATGGCGTAACGCTGCTTCCATCATGGTGAATTGAGAAAGCCGAATGTAGGTCTATCATTTGCTTGATTGATAGACAGAGTCGTAGGCAAGCTGACCGTAATGGAAAGCAAATATCGGAGCAAAATGGCCGACGGAACAACTATTGGGCGATCCATATGAGTGTATGAGTACAGAAGCTCCAATCTTGGTTTGTTGTGTAACAGTGTGGCAAGTACGACCGAATCATTATCGTGTATTCACGCTACCTACCAATTTGGGTGTCGATCTCTTTCTTGTGTTTCACTCTCCTCCCTCTCTCTTCGACTTTCTTCTAATTTCTTCTACCTTCCTTTACTTTTCGCGCCGTTTTCCCTAACAACACTCCATTCTGCTTCATCTTAAACGCGACCTGCGAACCATTGACGCTCACATAACTCTTCTCATCCGTTCCATTTCAAACACAAGAACCGTTACTTTATCAATCTTGCTATATATATTGAACGACTGTCGACGAAGAAGATCGATAATCCGAACTCGGGCAGCGAGAAGATGGGAAAGGAGGTGCCTCAAGAAACTCATTTTACTCCGACCGGGGATGAGACTAATGCCATAACCAATGGTCAGGTACCCAAAGAAATCATTGATAACACAACTTTAGCAGAGAATGTTCGAAACGAAGATGTTGAGCCTGCCAATTCCTCCTCCACAACGAAAGATGAAGATGAGGCGGCGTATCCCCACGGTCTCAAGCTTCTTTTGATCCTAGGAGCACTAGCTCTTGCAATCTTTCTGGTTGCGTTAGATCAAACCATCATCTCAACGGCCATTCCGTCCATCACAGATCAATTCCATAGTGTGCAGGATATCGGATGGTACGGGAGTGCGTATCTTCTGAGTACTACGGCTCTGCAACCTACCTTCGGAAAGATTTACACTCATTTCAATGTCAGTACAATTGGCAATATGAATTTTTTACTTCGCTGAGAGAATCTGACCCTGAGTTATTCTAGAACAAACTCGTCTTCATCGCTGCCATCTGTTGGTTTGAACTTGGGTACGACTTGTTGCTCAAAGCTCCTAACAATATGATGCTGATTTTGTACTGACGGCTTAAAGCTCCCTTATATGTGGAACGGCGCCATCTAGTAAGGCTCTTATCATTGGACGGGCTGTAGCGGGCATCGGAGTGGGTGGGCTATTTTCTGGTGCTGTCAATATCCTCGCATTCTGTTGTAGGTAATCCTACGAAGTAACTCTACATATCAAGAGGCTGACCTCGAAATAGTACCCCTGCGAAAACGGCCTGCTGCATTTGGGCTTGTCGCGTCTATGTGGGCTATTGCAAGTGTGGCCGGTCCGCTGCTCGGAGGAGTCTTCACTGATAAAGTTTCATGGCGATGGTGCTTTTACATTAAGTATGTCCCACTATCGACCAAATACGACAAGGTTTAGACTTACTAATCACATTTTATAGCCTTCCCATCGGTGCACTTTCCATCGTCGTTATATCTTTCGTCCTGAAAATCGATACTGACAAAAACCCCGAGAACTTAACAATCATACAAAGAATCCTCAAGCTCGATTTGATAGGCGCATCGATCTTCATACCAACTATAATCATGCTTCTCTTAGCTCTTCAATGGGGCGGAAACCAGTATCCATGGAACAGTGCCACGATAATTGGGTTATTCTGCGGTGCAGGGGTCATGGCATGCGTGTTCATCTTCTCTCAAATCAAGCTCGGCGAAAAAGCAACTCTACTACCACGCCTCTTCAAAAATAGAAATGTGGCTCTCGCTTATGCCTTTTCATTCTTCTTTGGAGCTGGATTCTTTGTGCTCATCTACTATCTAGCGATCTACTTCCAGAGTGTGAAAGGATCAAGCGCTACACACGCTGGTATCCAGCTACTACCACTTCTTGTGTCGAGTATTATCTCTTCTATTATTGTTGGTGGACTTATCACAGCCTTTGGGCAGTATGTTCCACTCCAGATAGCCGGCATGGTTCTTTTCTCCATTGGCGCAGGCCTATGCACAACCCTTGATCTCCACACTCCAATGGCAAAATGGTTCGGATACCAAGTTCTCACTGGTTTAGGCGTCGGAGTTGGTTTCCAAGGAGCAATTGTTGTCGTGCAAGCAGTTCTCCCGCTCGACGATATCCCTGTCGCTACAGCCATGGTTTCATTCTTCCAAACCCTCAGCGGATCACTCTTTGTCGCTGTAGCTCAATCTTTATTCCAGCATGGCATTACGAATCGAATCCAGAAAGAAGCACCGGAACTTGATCCTCACATCTTTCTTCAGGGAGGAGCGACGCAGATCCGACCGATTCTAGCAAAGATTGGTGCAACGGATAAGTTGCATGTGGTCTTACAAGGATATGTTGATGGCCTCACGCATGCCTTCTGGATTACGACGGCTTGTGCCATTGCAGGGTTGCTTGTATGCTGTGGGTTGGACTGGAAGAGTGTTAAGGATAAGAAATATGAGGGATCTGCAGTGAGGGAGGCAAAGAGCGCAGGAGAGGTAGGAGAGAAAGGAGAGGTCAAGAATGAACAGGTCGTCAACTGAGTTTATTGATTGAAGAAAGTCGTGACTCGTTTAGGCTGCTCGTAGGTAACTTGGAGCGACACTAAAATTCCTGTAAAGCTTGTACACTAATAATAGAGAGATAGCGATGTTGAGGATGTTAACTGGCTATGAGATTTACGTATACTATCACATTGTATTATAAATTAGAGGTCCAAAAGAATTTGTTAGCTAATGAATGTAACGATACTATTTGCTGTCAATCAAGCTGTTGATCTACCTTTCTCTAACTCGGTGACTCTTGGGGAGACGTAGGACGTCGTCATCTTAACCTTGAATGGGGGTGTAGTGTGAAACCAAAATATAAGCCTAGATTGTCACTTCTCCAGTAGTGGTGTCACTTTTTGGTTTTCACAGGCAGAGATAGGATAGCGAAGGGTTCGTTCACATTGTTAATTCGTGTTGGGTCTGGATATTCGATGGTAAAGGGTTGGTTAAAGGGTTAATCTTGATAGGAGTGGATAGATGGATCTTTGGGTAGAGATGGGAGGGTTGGTTGGTTTTGCTTGATTGTGTTGGTATATATATATATAGTACGGAAGGAGCTAGCTGATTTGTTGTGCTGTGCGGCGGTGTAACTTATATACTTGAGGGGGGAATAGGGGGGAAGGAGGAGAATTGGGTAGGAAAAGAGAGGAGAGTTTTTGTAGAGGGATTTGTACGTATTGTATTTCATATACTTCCCCGTGACCAAGGGCCGGCCGCAAGAATCATCGTTGGCGTTGGCGAGCTGCAAAATCCTAAATCATGTCTGTCCTTCCTTCTTCATACATACAAGGACTTCCTTCCGTCTCTATCCCAATGCTCAACCCTACAGCAAGCAAGCAACAAAATATACCTACCGCATGTTAAATAAAAGCTGGGTCTGTTTTCTGTTTCCCACCAAATTTACAGTACTGTACACTTCCAAATCATTTGGCAAGTCATAACATAACTATCGATTGAAGTACGTAAGTTACAGTATGACTTGATAAATAGCATTCCAGTAGCGGTGAACAACAACAAAAACACACTCTTCCCCCGAGAGCGAGCGCACCAGCAATTCCAGTACAGTCAGTACACTCACTGATCCTTGAAATCGATTTCGGAGATTTGTAAGTTATGTTGGACCAGAATCTGCATCTGCATCTGCATCTGCATCTTTGACTTGGACGACGACAGCCGAGATGATATGTATGCATCCGTTCTGAAGACGAGAGGCACCCTTTCCACAAGCTAAACGTACGTCGTCGTTCTTTCCTGCGCTCAGCTCAGCAAGGTTCGACGTGAATACTGCAGTCAGTGAGTGCATTGTGGTGGTATACGATCGATGCCTACCTAGTATACGTTCTAAACTCAGTGTTGTGCCATCAGGATAGAGGTCGCACAGTCTGCTTCTAGAAGAACTTTCATGGCATCGGATGAACCTGCTTATGCGGCAAGATAGAGTGGCGGATATTGGTATTGTGAGGTATCATATTTTGTAATTACTATAAAGTTGTCATATCTAACTTATCTAAAGTTGTGCGTTCTGTAAAAACCTCCACACACTCTCTCTCTTATCTATCTCTATTCTATTCCCCCCCCCCCCCATTCCTACACCAACCACGTCTATTCCACTCTTACCGCCCACCCCACTACACTCAAATCTCACCGCCTCAATCCTCTCTTCTCATCCACCCCATTCCACCACTCCTCTTCATATCCCACCTCACCATACGCACTCCTCACCCTTCCATTCCCACTTCCACCATTGCCTCCACCTTCCGCACCCAGCCTCTCCCTAGGAACATACGAAGGCGGCGGTTGCACCGGTACCTGTCTCCATTCCTCTCTCCCATCATCTCTCCCACTCCCACCTCTAAAAGTATTCATACCCAACCCTCCACTCATACCCAGAACTCCATCCGGTCTCGCAGTCTCAGGCTCTCTTTCCCCAAAACGTGGGAATAATCTACTAATACTGATACCATTTCCACCACTCCTACTGTCCACCTTCCCCAATTTTTCATCCTCATTACTACCTCTAACTCCACCTATCCCCCCGCCTATTCCCCCACCCATTCCACCATCTCCATCCCCAGCACTCCCCGTCCATACCCTCCCGCCACCCTCTCCTCTTCCTTTATCCCTCCCCAAACACCCCACCATCACCCTCGCCAATCCCATTAAAACAACCAATCCCCAAGCACCCACCAACGCCGCTGAAATCCACGCCTGCTGCACAATAACCTTCATCAACTTCGTTACCACCTTCTCCACCGCCCCCGTAACCTGATCCTCTGTCGCGTTCCCCGGACTCGCCAAGAAATTATCATCTCCCTCCTTACTCGTCAAACTATTCGCCGCCCCCAGCGAAAATACATCTGTATCAAATGGCTGAAACGTTATATGTGCATTATCAGATACCCACGTGAGACCCTTCTCTATGCCTGCAATCTTCAACCCCACCAGACATTCAAACACCCCTAGGATCGGTGTATACAGAACCGTGCCGCCGAACGTGACGTTCAAAGCCTTGATCATTTCATCCGAAAACGCATTTAGAGTGTCGTTGACCGCTTTGGTAGTCGTGTTCACCCAACCGAAAACATCATGATTGATCTGTGAATCAATATCACCAACAACCTTATTCGCGCCTACCACCCACTCCTCCGAAGCATTATTCAGCGCACGTACGATCGTGTCCGCGAAATCGCCAACTTCGGCCGCGAGGGCGGGGACTTTGCGCTCGATGGTTTTGAGTATAATGAATTGGCAGAGACAGGTGAAGAGGCCGGCGAGACCGAGCGCAAGCACGAAGAGAGCGGGGACAGAAGTAATATAGGCGATGAACCAGCGAATGAGGACTTGGCGTTTTGGAGAGCGGATGTAGCTGCTAAGTTTGAGGCCGACGCCGGCGGTGTAGGGACGTGTGGAGATGTACATGACGTCCATGTTGTCGAAGGTGCCGCGGGAGAGCAGGGCGGCGCGTTTTTGCATGCTGCGCCATTTCCAGATCTCGCGAAAGGCCATGGGGATACAGGCAAGGATGGCGGCGAGGATGAGGACGACGAGGATGATTTTTTTGGTGGTGGCAATGGTTTTTACGAGGCCCGTGAAGAAATCTTGGATGGCGGTGTTGTCAGAGCAGAAGGTTAGGGCTTCCTTTTTGGCGACAGGGAAGACGCTGGCGTTCATGGTGTATGTGGATATAGACTGGTTAATGAGTATTTTGACTTCTTCAAAGGGAAATCTGATGATGTTGTCGGTGAAGTTTTGGACTTGATCAAATGTGGGAAGGGAATTGTTTAGTGAAGTGAGCTCAGCGTCCATCGTTGTAGGATCAATTTGAATGTTGTTGAGTTTGGTGATGGCACTTGACAGATCGATGGTAGGAGGGGTTTTGGAGCCACCGCTCACAATGCCACCGATATTGATAGCCTTCAAGAACGTGTTCAAACCATCTTGGAAGGTCTTCAATTCAGATGCCATACCCGAAGTAATGGTAGGGATGGTTTTATTCAAGAAGTCGCCAACTTTCTCGATCATCTCAATGGCGGCCTGTAAACTTCCACTGATGGCTAGCGTGATGAGACAAGTGTATGTTGAAGTCATCATATGAATGACAAAAAGAGCGATTTCCTCAACAGCGGTGACGCTCAGCAACAACATCTCCATCAGAGCGTGGACAGAGCTGGTGATACCAGAAGCAACAAGGTGATTCACGCCCGAGGACATATAATGTGGCATGGAAGCCATAGCACTTCCCACCGTTTCGACACTCGTACATGCCGATAAAGCTTCCGCCTTGGCTTGCGCAATATCCGAGTTGATGTCAGCCAAAGAAAGGAGGAGTCGTACAATGATGAGGAGTAAAAGGATGGTCCATCGGTTGATCCATGTTTGCGATAATCGTGCTCGAAGTCCGAGGTAAGGTGTGTAATACGGAGCAGTATTAGGAACGACGGCATCCGGGTTCGGATTTTGGACAAAGTAATTATTCATTTCGCGATCACCAAATCGAGGGTCAGGTTCGATTCCTTGGCTTTGCTGTTTCCTCGCAGAGGAAAGATGAGAATGTGAAGCTAGAAGATGTTTAATTCCATCCAGTGGAGACATCTCAGCAATCTATTCGTATGAGAGAAAAAGAAAAGTGGTTCGAATCCCTCTTGGGGATGGGGATGTTGCAGTGCTGCAGTCTGTTCTAGGCCATGCAATCTATGCAGTAGGACTTGGTGGTGGTTGTTTCGGGAGTGATTTCGTGATGAAGTATGGTGCAGGAGTAGCAAGAAGATATTGAAGTATCAGAAGGAGTAAGTAGTAGAACTCTTTTCGAGAGATTTCGATGTATGGTACAAGAGGTAAAAAAGAAAGATTAAGTCGACTAGACGGTACGCATTAGAAGAATATTTTGCTGGGGTTGAATAGTAATGACTCTGATGCAGATGCAGATGGTGTGAATAACAATATAAAAAAGTATAGCCACAATAGAGAGTTTCCCGAATTTGTTTTCTATTGTGCTTGAATGTATGATAATATGATTATGTAATGATGGGAACAAGCAGAAAAGGAAAGAAATAGAAGATGTGGAATAAGAAAAAGGGGAATATGGAGTAAGAGAGAAAGGCAAAGCAGAAGGAGGTCAATGACAGGACATAGCAATAGACTTAAGGACATACCAGTAGACTTAAGGACGGCCAAAAAAAGTATCAAGAAAGCTCTCTTCCAAAGGCCCTTTGCAAATCGACCCAAAAACTATTTTTGAATACAAAACGATGAAACAAACGTCCTGTAGTCTGATTGCTATTCTTTTGCTGTGATTCGTCCTTCTGATTGCTATTCTTTTGCTGTGATTCGTCCTTCTGCTTTCTTTTCTTTTGCCGGGGTACAGTCAAAGCAGACGCCCTGGTGGGAAATGACTGGTGTGAATAGGCGCCACGACTCTTTTCCGAATCTCTCCCAGCCAATCAATTGAACAACATTTGTTGCCGAAACTGGTGCGCGAATGTAAATTATGTCTACAGAGTAACGACATCAAATCAGTTCGTGTCATGAATCGGTAGAGGCGTAACTGGCTGGTGGTGATTGAATTATTTTCACTCTCCACACCGTTTGATGTGCAACGTTGGCGCAGGACGTACTGTACTGTAGTTTGAGATGCGATGCGATGCAATGCTGGTTTTGATGACTTTGTATTTCGTATGTCGAACTTTGTAATTAATAAACCTGCAACAAAAAGATGCATATGTATGTGTAGTTCTTCTGTATTGTATGGTATCCGTGACGATGAATTGAAGTTTGTGTGATGATATACGATACGACGGGAAGGACTGAACTTCCCCATCCACACATCGAAGGGGATATGACTTTCCCAGCCCAGATGATCGGTGACATCCTTCCCTCCTGATTGTAGAAAGAAAAGAAAGAAAAGAAAGAAAAGAAAGAAAAGAAAGAAAAAAGAAAGTTTGATATCAGCCTCACCTCACCACCTCACCACTCGCACTTTGCCCACCATATGTGTGCGTGGATGGATGAATCATTCTCATGACAAAAACAGCCACAATCACCACCTCCCAATCATCAATATCCCATCCATCTCATATCCCGACCAAAGCAATCCAAATAAAGACGCACTCACTCATTCAGTCATACCGTGTAGATCTGCGCGCGCACCTTGACTCAATCCAGTCCAATCCAATCCAATCCCCTCCAATCCACAAACCCATCGTCCATCGTTCGTCCGCCAACCACCACCACCCACTCGTTCCCTCCTCACTCGCTCGCTAACCTTAACCCCCCTGAAACCGGCACTTCTCTCCCACCCCAGCAACCACCAACAAGATCCCTACCTCCCTCCCGTCCCGTAACCTCACACATATATATACAATATATAACACACACAAAATAAACGCGCAGTCATATATTTTCTTTTCTTTTCGTCTCGTTTCGTTTCGTTTCGTTTCAATCTATCCATCCATCCATTTAGCCAATTACTACTTACTACACTATATATAGATCCAATCCATAAGCGCCGCGCCGTATGTTAACCTCCTTAGCCATTACTATACTATATATACTATACTATACAAATACCGTAGAACTACCGTCGGCAATATAAAACTAAAACCTAAACCTAAACCCAAAACTACTGTAAAAGCCGAAACTCCTACTCTACTCTACTCTACTCTACTCTAACTTTCAATCGACTGGAATCTACATCTACATCTACATCTAAGAATACTTTTTCGTCATGAAAAAAAAAAAAAAAAAGTTACTGTGCTCAAGCTCCAACTCGCATTCACACTCAAACCAAGTTAAAAGGACCAAGTTACGTTGTAACTCAATTTATACTACCAAGTAAGTCAAGGTACTTTGTGCTGTACTGTTGTCCACACACACACACATACACACGTCCACGTCCACGTCCAGCCCATCTTCCATTTGAATCTATCAAACTCACACCATACAATACTGCACTGGCTATAACCCAACACATCACAATGCAGTATCGTCGTATCTATGTCAAGAAAACTCAAACAACCACAGACAGACACAAACACTGCACACAACAAATTTAACTTTACTTTACTTCAATTCCCCACCCTTCTAACAATCTCATCTCAAACCCCTCAACCTCAACTCCCCTCAACCTCAACTCCCCCCTACCAACCCCCGAACATCACCCACCACCATCCTCGCCACCTTCTTCAAAAATGTCCTCTCATCCGCCTCCCTATATCTCTCCCATCCATCCAACCCTTCCTTCGCCTGAATACTCAACGTCTCGTAGCCCTGCTTAATGACACTCGAGACCTGCGCACTGGTCAAATGTTTCTTCTTCCCCCCTTCCATCAACATCTCATTATAGTGGGTAGTCACGCTAATCAGCGTATCGATGGAGCTAGTTGGACGTTTGCCCAGATCGTAGTTATCGCGGAACTTGACGAGCACTTCGCCCGTTTCGACGAGTTTGTAGAAGAGGTCATCGTAGGCGACGGGACTGGGGAGGAAGGCTTCGCCGGCCGAGAGAGAGAGCGCGATGAGGTTGACGACGTTGTCGAGGAGAATCTCAATGTTGAGAAGGGTTTTGAGGTCCGAGGTGTAGGTTGTGAGGAATCGTACGAGGGCGAGGAGGGAGCGGAATAATTCAGACCAGTGATAGCTAAGGCGCGTTCGAGATCGAGAGAGGTGAGAGATGATTCGTATTATGATACCGACGCATAAGATGTAGAGGTCCACGTCCAGTCTTCGCCGCAGGTTATGATTTATGCCATCAATCATCACATCCAACATATGAGCTGCAAATATCCTATCGGCTCGAACCAATGGTAGGAATGGTTGTCTTTGTCGACATAGTCGAACGGCCATTTTACTTTCTTCGCTGCATATCTTCTTGCAAAGCACTTGATCTTCTGTTAAGAGTCGGAATACGATGAGATTAATGTGTGCATAAAATCCTGTCCGTGATGAGGAATGGGCGTGTTGAAGGAGATATGAGGTAAGGGAGAGGTAGTTGCTGAGAGGATGTTCGACACCCTTTTCCGCTGGTATGGATACGAAGTTGAAGCAGAATAATTTATTCGCATGCGCAAAATCGTAGGTTGCTAGTAAGACAGCTGCTTCACTGCCGGGTCTGCAAAGCAATCAGTATATCTCCGTCACTTATAGCGCATTAACGTACAGTTTTGAGAACATTTCCTTGGCAATTTCTGGGTCGAGTACTGGTGTCGTTGTCTTCTTCGTACCAGGAGCAATTGAGCCCAACCCTATCATACTCAGTGTACTTCCAAGTGTCCATCCTTCCGGAATATCATCTTGTATAGCAATGTATTTCGACCTCGCATCTGCACAAGTGTTTCCCACTGAACGTATGATTTTCTGTATGGTTCCCTCATTGACGAAATCTTCAAGTCGTAGCCTGTAAGGGTTTTGGAATTCGAATTTATTATAATTGACTAAAAGTCCAAGAAGTGTGAATGGTTCGAAGGCGAATGTAATGGTATCGGAATCTTGAATAAACTGGACATGTAAGCTTGAGTGGGGCCACAAGGGAACAGAATACGTACTTTCATAAGTGAAGGGAAAAGGTCCCGGTGAGTAAAGTAAGAAAGAAGACTGGTTTGATATGCACCAGATGTCACTGATAATGCTACCTCGATAGCTTTTCGTCGTATATCCACTGCAAGAAATCAGCATTCATCTCTCTCCCTTCGTAAGTGAGCCTCTTACAATTCCTCCCTGTCTTGATGGTAACATCTAAAGCCGCAACGAAATCTGTAAAGATAGCATCTACTTGATCCAATCCTGCAAGAACGCTTATGATATCGGAGCTTGGGTTGGTATATTTCTTTGCCAGGACGGCAGATAGGAAGGCTGTGATAGTCTAGAATTGTCAGGCCTTGTCGTACCGGAAGGATCAATCAAGAGACCATACATCAAGGGCATGCGCGTCCGTGGGATTGCTCCCCGCCTTTATACATCCTATTGCTCTAACGAATAATTGTCGTGTTTGTGTCTATGCCCATCAGCTCGCGTGCCCCTCTCGGCCCGTTTTCTGCTCCTTCCTCGCGACCTCGTACCTGGAGATGTAATAAGTCGTCTGTACTTAATTCGTTCAAGATCTTCTGCAATGTGGCTTTATCTGGTCGCAGCAGAAAGAATTCTTTCCAAAAGCCCTCGGATTTGTTTGGTTCATCTTCATCCTATCCACCCATCAGCAAAAGCGCAAACCTGGAAGGTGTTATTCTTGATCCCCCACCTACCTTGAACAGGGCATCGTAGAGCTGTACGATCTTCTGCTGGAACACTTCAGGGCGGGCTTGCTGTGTAAGAGGAGAAGGCTCCATACTTCATGGCAGCAATTGAATTGTGTATTTGAAAAGGCTTGTAAGAATAAGTATGGAAATGAGAAGTTAGTATTTTCCCTTTTTGTCGCAAAGTTATTGAATTCCTGGAGTTCATTAAATTATTGTCTAGCCTGGCCTGGGTCTTTGGTGAAGTCGTAAGCCCCGGATTGACTCTGCGCTGGTACTGGTCTCGCTGGTACTGTAGGGATGAGAACAGCCCCAGAAGCTCGGAGCTCCAAGGTCGCACCAGCGGCCGATGATGGCCGTGCGCTAATCTTAATCAAGGATAGCTCGTTTCTAGAATGCTGCCAGTTCTGCCGAGCATGGGAAAAGGTCCTTTGATAAAATAGCAGTTGGTTGACTTATCTGATCAAAACGGATCATAACCGTATTTACATTTCTAGGTCAAGTCACGTGTCTAGCTCATTCACATTTCTAGCTTAATGCTATCCGTAGTTTTGTTTCTATTCGAGTAATGTATGTACTATTCGTATCACAATTCCTTTTTCCTTGTGCCATCTGTTCCTGGGTATGGAAGTACCATCTCAACACCGCGCAGCTTACGAATTAGTCGACTTCCAATACTAAGTTATGCAGTCCTTACTGCGCAATCTTACTCATCTTTTGCAGAGCTGATCAATGTATGAATCAGGAGATGTCTCTTGTGCTGCTTACAATAGGAGGTCGTTCATTGGTCCGGTGAAACTATAATCCGCTCCCGGAAGCCCATCATCAGCCGATTTGCGGGCAGACGGAACAGTGATTTCTAAGACCCGCAGAATTTCATGAGTAACTTAGCTTTAATATCAATAACAAAACCACAAATGATCTCAACTCCTGTTGGTATAACTTCCATCTTCATCCTCACCTATCATCTTCCTACCTATCTTCTTCCTCATCGATAGAAACATATCTTCTACTCCTCACCCCCTCGCCATGTCTTTACAAAGAGCCGTCGCTCCATTGACATCATCGTCAAACATAGCAATGCTATTCGCCTCCACAACCAAAACCCCTCCGCGACTCTGCCAACACCTCCTCCACCGGCAATTCTCCTCCACTCATCCCTCCCTTGCATCCACCAAACGCAAAATGCAAACCAGCACCTGGCAAACCTACACCCTCAACACTCCCCCACCACCCCCCGCCCGCGAATCTGACATCCCAGAATCCTCCATCACAGGCGGCATCCCGCAAGTCCACGACACGCGCCCACCTCCCTCCCAGCCCTCCTTCGAAATTGCTCCCCCAAAGACCAAGACGCAAGAACAGCCCAGCATCAGCCTCACCGAAGCGGAGGCTCAGAAACCTAAACCGGTCAAGAAGCGTCCCCGCTACAACTTCGTTCCGCTTAAAAAAACCATCAGTTTTACTCCCCGCGCAGTAGAAGCCCTGCGCGAGCTGAGCCAACAACCCGAAGCGAAACTGATTAAGATCAGCGTTGCGAACAGGGGGTGCAGCGGCTCGGCGTATGATCTCAAGTATGTGGAGAAGCCGCTGGCGAGCGACATTGTGCAGGAGCAGGACGGTGTCAAGGTGTTGATTGATCCGGCGGCACAGTTGAAGATTATCGGGAGCACAATGGATTGGGTGGAGGATAGGCTGAGCGCAAAGTTTGTTTTCGATAATCCGAATATTGGTATGTTTATATTTTTGGGTTGCTCTAGTCTTTTATGTACTAACATCCAATCCCATAGATAAATCTTGCGGCTGTGGTGAATCGTTCATGACGAAAGACGAAGCGAAGGCTCGCAATATGGCGGAATAAACTGGGGGCGTCTGTTACGATAGATATATCGGGATTCTTTTTATATTATGAGCGGCATTGGGAGTGGCGTTCTGGGTTCTTGCGGCATAAGAGGTGTGCATATTGCATACAGTATGGGAATTGTTGAGGTGGCATTTGTCTTTTTAGGAAAGGGAGGGGGGGTAGGGGGGGTAATGGAATACCGTGATTACAGAATAGATAGATAGTGCATGCGGTGGTATGCCGGATTCAAGGTATATGGTTATGGGATGCATACATAATGCAGAGCATGGAATTATGATGTGAATATGGGGTTGTGATTTTTTGGTTCTTGTGGTAGTCGGCTGGATACATTATGTCTGGTGAGGGGATTGGCGGGATAGTATGTGATCGCAAAATTATATCGCTCGCAGTACGTGCTACAGCTAATCACAATTCCAAACCTGATACATTTTGTTGTCAGAACTATCGTTCTTCCATATCTCATCTACTTTCTTGTTTCATTAGTATATTTCTATGAACACTGCCCCGCTGTCCAACATCGACCTCTTGTGCATGCAAGATATCCCATACTCGAAATGCTATCTTTACTCCTTCTTCTTCTTCCCTCCTTTCCTCTTCCCAATCTTAATCCCTCAATTCCTCCCTCTGACCTTTACTGTCTTTCTCTTCACTATCCCTTCCACCCTTCGTTCCAGTCCAGACAATAAACCAAAAACCCCTCATCACTTCAAACCCAACCCACCATTAGAAAACACCCATCTCATAATCCACAACTCTGACATTCTGCACCACCTCGCCGACTTTCTTCACAAACGCTTGATGCGCTTCGTCGGAATGGACGTAGTAGTCGCGGTCGGCGGCGGACGCGAAGTGCGATACGAAGCCGTGGCTGAAACCGCCCTGGTTTGAGGGGGAGGGGAGATGTTAGTTGGCTTGTGGGGATAGGGTTGGAAGGGGAAAGTGGGGATAAGGGAGATGGAGGAGAGGCGAAGGAATAGAGGGCAGGCGGTAAGGAGATGGTGCTGGGAAAAGGAGAAAGGGCATGCTGACGAAAACAGAAGTTCAGAGATGAGAAAAGAGATATATAAATGGAACAGGGTAAGAACAAAATTAATTAAGAAGATAAGAATAATTTCAGAGATATAAGAGAAGAGCCGGAAACAAGAAGGTCACTTGACGGCTGAGAAGAGAAATATAGGAGACGTGAACAGGAGGCGTTGAGTTCAGATGTGTAGATGATGAATGAAACGGAGAGCAATGTGCTTATGCATCAGCATAGGAAGACTGTTCATTTTGAGACAAGGCCAATGCATGTGGCGAGATAATCCCAAGCATTACAAACATGAGTGAATGCCCGAATGCGAACATGGAGACAATAGTCCTCCTAATGAGAGACTTATCATAGATACTTGATCTCAGCAGGAGACACGAGATCGACCAGCAGTATAGTGGGGTATAGAGTGCAAGAAGTGCAAATAAATTGAAGGGGGAGTTAACTACTTGATGGCCTTCAGGAGAACAATCTCTTCCACCTGAAGCTGATAGGATATACGGTTTTTTGGTCTCTGGATGGATGCATTGCTCTGCGAGGGAGAGCATGTGTTTACAGATCTGAGGGTTTGATTAGCGGAAGGGTTTGAAAATGATGGAGCATGCGTCGTTAAGGAAGGGTTGAATTCTATCTGAAGAGAGTTGGCAGGCATGGTGGGGAGGAGAATGAGAAGGCATCACGAAAAGGTAAGTGAGTGCGCAAGAGGGAAGAGTAGAGCTTGAGGAGGAAACAGAAGAGCAGACCAAACAACAATGAAATATACGAGAAGCGGAAAACACAAGGAAAAGCAGATCTCAGGAAGGTGATGGAGGGATGTAAAGGAGGCGAAATGTTATACATACATCGTCGATGACAGCTTTTGAGACATTGGGTTTGAATTGGAATAGAACGATGTGTACTAGCGTCATGATTGCGAACTTGAGAGACTCTTGGCTTGGATGGGAAATGTGTCAGGGAGAGAGAATGGGAGGAAAGTCTCGTAGTGGTTACTTAGGGCGGGAGGGAACGGAAGTGGAAAGCTTGAGGTCGTTGGAAGAGAAGGACGTCGTCATTGGTGGGTGCGGGGTGATTAGTAATGTGCTGGTGGGGTTGTTTTGACAACGTCCGGACATCAACGACCTTCCTCTATCACATTGCAACATCATCATATAAAGTATATTTACTATTCTACTAAACTACTCTAACAATTAGATGTCTTAACAGCTTTTGTTATATTGAGCAGATAAACGGCTTCACACGGTGGGCATGGCAACAGCGATATCCGCTCTGTCAACCGCCACCACCAACTACACATCTACGCGGGTGCGATTATTGCAAATTTATATTCTCGTCTTCATTCTCTCAACTCCATTCTCATTATCTTGTCTCTCTTCCCCTATCCATATATTGCTGCCGTGCCCTGGTACCTATGCTCTTATATTAAGTTTAGTATAAAGACTGCATGTTGGTCTGAATCAGAATATCGACAGTGTGTTCATTATCAATCTTTAGGCAATGGGCATATTAAAAGATGGAACAACAAAGAATTTTTTCCTGAGTAATATTTGAATGTCACTTTTTAATAAGATCCCCATGATCACGAAATCGTACCATAGGCCAGAGATCAAGTGGTATCACCACTATACTTAGATGTTCGGTGATTTGGGTGCTGCTGTTAAGCATCATATGAGCCTTATTCACCTTGCTCATAACAATGCTTGTACTGAAGTTGTTGTTATTGTTGAACAGTATCGAATAGATTGTATTTTATTTGTTGAAAATTTCAAAACAGTGGAAGAACAACAATGACTGTATCATGTTAAGGTCTCTCCACTTTCTATCAGTTATCATTTCGATTTTCACGCAGATTTACAATTTACGACTTCGCCGTCCTCTATCAATTTATCTTTCCTATCATCTCTAGCTCTGCATCTCCTAAGCTTGTTTCAACTACCAGCCTCAGCGTCTTGTGGAACTCGGGTCCTAGATATTCCTAGCGCTATACTAAAAACCGATAAAGTTGTTGTCTTGACCTAGTTATTTTCCTACAATGTCTTTACAAAGTTTAGCTACACCGAAAGAAGATGAGCTTCAGGCTTTTCATAGATATTCAGATCTACCCAAGGAGCTTCAGCTTCGTATCCTCTCTTTCGTTTACCAGACGCCGCGAGTTATTCCCATTTGGATGGTTGATGGCTGTGACCCCGAAAATGACAGTCACCGTTTTACGACTGACTCCCCTGAGCCGTCGATCATGATGGTGAGCAAGGAAATCCGAGTCGAAGCAATGAAATCGGGGGCCTATGTGAACTGGGCCAGTTTGGGCGATGTACGCGGATCTGTGGCTACAAACATCTGGGTTAGTCAACGTGACATCGTATGCCCTAGGTATGCCGGGTTCGACTCCTGGTTTTGCCGCAAGGCAATGTTAGACATGAGAATTATGATGCAAATAGGGAATGCCAGACGCCTCGGGATTGATGATATGTCGACAAAGCTTCCCTCTGAGTACTGGACATTAGGTCGTCCGAGATATCTCCCCAACTGGATAAGTCCCGGCAAGCAAATTCGTGAGATCATCCCGAGATTTGAAAACTGGATGAGGTGGCACCACGAAATTGTGTTCTACACTCTACCAAAAGGTCATGCTCTTTGTGCCCGCACGAATCTTGTTGAGGTAGAGAAGCAGTTGAATCTCTCGGAAGAGCAGCGTCTTGTTCATGACCAAACTGTTCTCCAAGTTACAACAATGTACAACTTGCTGCATGAAATGCAAGCAAATGGGTGCATTAATTCAGTCGAAGGCAGGCAGCGAGCGCGAGTTATGTATCCAGGATGTAGATGGGTTCCTCTGGATGTTGGGAGCAAACCGCAAGTCTACAGATTTATGGCGGCAGACACACTTATGACGGTAGAAAAAAAGTGATTCGCAATCGTCTTATCCTTGATTGTGTTGCGGGGGAATAATAGCTAAGATACATCAGGTGAATTTGACATAAGTTTAGCTATTGGTACGTTGCAAGGTCCCAATCAGTGTATTGAAACATTTTCATAGATCATAATTATATCTATTTTCTTTTTTAATTTTATGTGAGTTTTTTTGATTTCAGGGCGAGGATTGACCATTAGTATAGTGATACGAGTGAATGTCAACCCTTACAGTTAAGGAGACTAAAACCTCGTTTCTCTTCCAAAGTTCTAGTTTGAAACAGCCTTGTACTGAAGACTAGGCCTTGATGGCAGGAGCCAGCTAAAGATGGGTGGCAAGCGCCTCACAGTGTAAATGACAACATGCGTCACCTGCCGTAGAATGAACCATAATTTTGCCTTTGAATTTCTATCACCTACTGTACCGTTTAAATAAGTGATTCACTTTCTTTAAACCAAATACCAACCAAATCCGACACTCAAATCCGGTCAGATATTCTCTCATTTATTACTCACAGACACCAAAAATTCCATTGGCTGTTCAGTGCTATCTGTTTTTTTCTCCTTTTATATCTTTCTATTCTCGGTCTACTACGGTTCTCGTCTACATTCCCTATATACGTTTTTTTACACTAACACGCACGCAGACACGCGTGCATTCTAGGAGGACTTTTAATCCTATTCTAGACTTGAGCTGCCCCTTTTCAGTGTGGTATAATCCTCTAGAATCTTGATATAGCAAATAATATATTCTCTCACTTTTTCCTAAGAGAACTATTATTGTTCACTCTCTTCCCACAATTTCCTCAAGAGATCTTGTGTACGGCTTTGGAAACCTACTGTATGTATGAGTAAGACAAATACAGTATATTGAGTGTCTACACTGCTACGGATTAATCTTTGTGTTTGATATAGTTTGAAAGAGGAAATCCGTGGATAGCGGCCTATGCAATAGCCCCTTTTAATAGTATTCTATCACATCTGGCTAACCTGAGTAGATTTTATAATCCTATTCTATTTACTGCCGCTTTGAATATATACAAATACGAAAATTCACTACAGTCTAATCTTCTACAAGAATACTATTACCCTTTTTTACTCTAGTTATATATGATCTGCCTCTCTTCATTTATATATTTAGTTCTGTATACAAGTCTTATTCTGTCTTCTAGCTAGCTACAGTTGTCCCAGAAATAAAGACGACTAGAACTGTGGTGTATCTGAACACATCCTAAATCAGCTCAATGTTTTATAGATTATATTCCAAGGACTTACGTTGCACCTGCAATGACCAAATCCATTGTTCTCGATTTTATTAACCAAGATAGAATCGTCAAAAACAATGTAATAGAAAAGACGACTATCATCATTCGCAATGAAAGGTTATTGCTACTATAACAGACAATAATAGGCACCAACAATATAATTATTGCAAGGAGTAGAATCAAGAATCTCCCTATATGCTTAATCATCGAGCCAGAGTATATGTAAATATTCGGATCGATTGAGATATCGTACTGAGGATCCTGTGTTTTGTTAGCTTGCCCCAGAATCTTACGAATTTTCCACATGCCTTTCGAAAACCTTTATAGAATTTTATGAGCACATCTTCTACCAAATTCTCTAGCCTGTTCATTGCACTGTCTTTAGGGGGAGCCAAACACATTAATTCTCTGGTGTTTGCCAAGTATGCTGTCTCGTTCCTACTCAAGCAACCCTTGTTATTCACCCAATTCCTTAAGCTTTGCACTTCTCTTTCTGGAGTAGTCCCATAACTCAAAGATCGGGAGAGTCTTTCGACAAACAAATCTTGTGTATAAATTAGTTTTTTGCATTCTATAAGGTGTAGCAATATAGTCTTACTGTAGTCAGTCAAACAGGAATCGATTTCTGATAGGATAGTCTTGCGAGCCAAATTCTTATCGGATCGACACTGGCCGAGAAAAAGAGGACAAGGCTCATTTTGATCAATCTCATCTAGGCGCTGTTCTAACAAGGACAAATTGTCTTGTTTCAAAAGAAGGAGACGAGCATGTAATCTGGAGAAACGTCGACATATGAAGAATGAATCATGGCCCGAGATAAGGGCAGAATACTGTGGATAACCGAGTCTATAGTCCTCAACTAAGTAATATTAGTAGAGAATTTCGAAAGTTCACCCGATATACTTCAAGCTTTCATACTTTGCTTTGTCGGTAAAAGACTTTGCTTTTTGGACCTCCAAATCTTCCATCGCACTGTGAGAGATGTAAGATATTCCATCGTCGATGTGAAAAAAAAATTTCTAAAATTGCTTTAATGAATGGGTACAGTAAGTCATTCCGAGTCTCTGTAATGTATATCCTGACCGTATGAGGCTGATCTACTAGATGTAGTACTGTAGGCAAGCCTTACTTAGCCACAGTAAGCGGAGCCTGATGAACATACCTCTCTCTAGTCTCGATTAGTTTAGTTACCATAACGTAGCGTAAGAAGTTGTAATCCTCGTCGATTGTTAGCTTAATCCGGAACTAAACTGTGGCCCGTGGAATACTGGTAATCGTGGAGCTATGCCTTGCTCCACCCATTCGCGAGCATACAGACAATATTGAGGCTTAGCTTAGTGAGTGGGGTCACCGGTTATGCATGAAACGATATATGCATGTAAGCACCAACACGGTGAATACCCAGTAAGATTGAAACTTCGCCCATGAAAAATACCAACAAAAATACCCAATGCCTTGAAATCAACAGTATACGTGGCCGACTCTCTTCAACCATTTCTATATCAAGGGTGCATTTCTCAAATCACATCGACAGTTGTGTTACAATGTGCCGTTAGTACATCCTGTAGAGTCAAATCACGTTACAGCATATTTCCCGGGTATTTAAGGCTTGGCACGCAAGCAATTTGTGAATGAGTCCTTGATTTCAGTGAAAAGTACCCCTCCAATGAAAAAGGCTAAGAATTTGGACGTATGTATAGTGAGGCTACCCGGTCTCATCCAGCCCACGTCAGTATACATATATTATAAATCAGTAATAGGTTTCGAGGCTCACCGGCAGTGCCCAAGGCGTACCACGGCAAATGTGAAATAGAAAAGCCACTATTATAAGACAAATGATATATAAAAATCGTCTGGGACTCGATACAAAGTCTTCTATACAATACTTTATCTTGTAGCGACCAGATTAACTTCGAATTTTGATTTCAAGAGCTATCCAATCGCAATCACTAGCCCTCCAGTTTGAAAACTATAGTATAATGTCTAATACTGAAAGGTTTATACCACTTGATGTCTTTTTTTTTTTAATAAAACCAAACTAAGCATTTGATTCTAGGAGTCCGAGTCCAGAGGTCCAGGTGGTGGGTGACGATGGGCGTGTCTGGATTGAGGCTAACACCGTGGTTCGTAATCTCTGTGAATGTGACTCGTTGAACGCTTATACCAAGAAATCAAATTTAGCAAGCAAATTTCTTCGTTGGGGATAATGTGTATCTTGTCGATTCTGGTGGATCACGCCATGGGCCTTATCAGGTGGCACAGGTGACTTCGACAGGTAAATATCGTCTTTGCGATAGCGAAAACCAGTGGGTTCGAAATGGCGAGGAAATAGAAGGGACAGATCTAGAAGCTGTATCTTGAGTCTAGAATCAGGCCTGGAACAATACCCCACATCGAATAGGCTCTCAAAGAGGTTTCATGCTGGTGTGCGCACGGAGAATGCTCAGTTTTCCATGACCTCATATGTACCTCCTAATGCTGTTTATGCATATACCTGTGTAAAGCATATTATCATCCTGCAAACAGAAATCCAATCATTCGTTACCACCTGTGATAAAATGTGCCTAGTGTTGTTCGATTAACGTAGCATTACTGCCAGCATAATGAAATATGCACGTTACATTATACTATGGAGAGGCTGGCTGTATCGGATAGCTGACAGCGAAATGCCGATTCTTATAGCGACAGGATAAGCACATATGACTCGGCGTATGTGGCGCCTTGAAGCCTGGTTACACAACTATTTTGTGGAAACGACAAGATCAATTGGGAGCTTTGATGATCATTCTTTCGGACTACACTACGTTGAAAGTTTTACTCGACCACTATGTAATCACACTTAATTATATTATTGGATGTCGACATCAACTATCATACTATCTAGAGCTCAGCTACTGCTACTTTTCAGTTACTGTGCGCCTCTGAGGCTTTATCCGACATGGAAGAACAAAAAACCATTGCGATGAATTATGCAATTTTGATCGGGATCAACTTTTACCCGGGACGACCTCTGAAAGGTTGCGTACGAGATGTCCAAGAAATTAGGAAATGCTTGGACGAAACAACAAACGTTAAACATATAAAAATGTTGACAGCAAGCCGACCAGATGAACCAAACGCTTCTCGTCCGCTTGAAGATCCACAGTTTTGGCCAACATATGACAACGTGGTCTCTAGTATAAAGGATGTAACTTCCTTAGCCAAGCCCGGAGATTTTGTATATATACATTTCTCTGGACATGGCACCTCGTGTCCGCTCCCTAGCGAGTTCTCCAACACTTCCGCGGGAACCCTGGCATTGGTTCTTCTCAATGAAGCAAGTAGCCCCAGAACTCGATACCTTCGAGGGCTGGAGTTGACACAATTGCTTAATAAGATGGTGGATAAAAAATTAACAGTGACACTTGTATTGGATTGTTGCCAATCTGGTGGCGTGATGCGAAATGATTCCTCAATCCGATTCCTCGATTACGATCCTCTAGTTGATGCTGCATACCCGCCTTCTCTTGAAAATCATCTTGTTCCAACTTACCGCCATGTTCTCGCGTCCTTTGATTTGCTGAGAAATCCAGATAGATATATAGTTATCGCTGCTTCTGGCCCTCACGAAATAGCACAGGAGCATGATTTTGACAGAAATGGGCATTATCGTGGAGCACTCTCCTATTTTTTACTCAAAGCTTGGAAAGAATCCGGTGGTCCTAGCATAAAACAGCGGCTCATTTACGAATACCTGTCTACTAGGGTCCGAAATACTTGTCGTGGACAAAATCCTATGCGTTATGGAGATAATGATCAAGGAATCTTTGGAGGTGCTCTACCGGGCATCAACCAAACATCTATCTTAATTGTTAGAAAACCGGATAAGAGCTTTCAGTTACAAGCTGGCTATATACATGGCATTTGTGATGGCGACCAATTTGTGTTGTATCCTTTTGGTGATATCAATCCTGAAGCGGGATCCGTAGGAGACCCAATAATTGCCAAGGTTATGAATGTTCGAACTTTTGTTTCTGACCTGATATTGTCGAATATACCATCTATTCAAGTTAGGACAGGTTGGGTCGCAACACCGCTCACACATTTGTCCCTACGGAAATTTCCTATTCAAATTCAGCTCAATTCCCCATCTCTCGAGGGTTGGGAGACAGCTTTGAAAGCACAACAATCACTCAGTATCTTCAGTACGAATCAGATTTCAGAACAATCAATCTCTTTCTATATAGCTCAAAATACCGAGAACATCTACGAAATCAGGGATGAGTCCTTGAATATCATCGAGCAGTCTACCACGATGCACGATGAAAGGGAGGATATAAGCCACATTTTAGACCTCATCGAGCATATAGCGAAGTTCAAACTAGTGAGCAATACGATCAACGAAGCACTAGCAGACCCATCATATCCTTTCAGAGAAAATTTCAACATCAAACTTACCAACTCAATTTGCAAAGAGTTTCGTCCAGGATGTTCACAGACAGGCCATTTTCAGCCAGTTTGTTCTCATCGAGAATGCTCAATAGAGGTGGAGGATGGCGACAGGCTCTCTCTTCATGTGGAGAACAAGGGAGACTATGATCTTTATATCTATGTTTACAGTCTAGGGCCTTTTTGGGATATAGAGAATGCTCTCCGTGCAAATCACGCTGTCATCCCATCATCTCCGAATAACAGTACAACGAGGAACTGGAAGAAGAAACTGCGGATCGAAGCACCCGACGATATGAAATGTCAGACACAGTACCATTATGAAGAGATCATCAAAGTATTTCTTGCAAGTCAGCTGACTTCATTTACATTACTAGAATTGCCAGAACTAGGCAAGTCAATGAAGAAAGGCAGACCATATATGACGAGGGCAACAAGGAGTGATAGTATCCTTCCGGAGGATTGGGCTGCAGTGAATTTTCGCATTCGTGTACGTTCGAGAGGGCAGCAAATAGAATGAGATTATGGGCTAGAAACAAATTGTATTGAATCGCGAATAACTGTAGTGAAATAACCCCAAGGCGATATTAAACTTGCTGTATTATGTATATCGCAAATAAATTATTCCCGAAATGAAATCAGATAAAGAAATTATACGCCGAAATGGACATATGGAACCCAATACAATGGCCCTCTTAGCCTGTCATCCTCGTCATCTGAATCGTCTTCAAAGACTTTCCTTGGCAATCTGGTATCCTGCTCTTTGCTGCCCGTATTCCTAGTTTCCCTTTCATCGTCCAAAAATGCTTTGCCATCTTTTTCAACCCGTATTCGCGCCTGTCTCTTCTTTTGTGATTCATTCAGCGAGCGGTCTCGAAGCTCTCTAATAGCCTTGTGAAGCCCTAGAGATACTGATTCATCTGTCATTCCTCTGTCTCGTATTACTTCATACGTGACCCTCGCTATATCTACACAAGATTTATCACTAACTTCCCACAGAGTGCCAACAACATGACGGAAGCCAGCCAGCTGATATGCACTAATCAGATGAATACTTTCATCAAAGAACTTTTCATCATTTATCTGGCCTGTTCCGCAGGCCGAAAGATAAGCGAGAAATGGTGAATGCTTGCGGAGGTCAATCTCTAGGAGTTTAGATACTCTCAAATGGCCATCTTCTAAAAGCAAACTGCTTTGTGAAGGATCTTTCTTGTCTGTTTCCCCATGTCCAGCAAAATGAAATATTTTGCAGTTGGGCAAATGCGATAAAATAATTTGCTCGCGAGGTTCCGGTTCAATAGCAATGAGATCCATCGATTTGCAAAGGTTTTGTAGCATACTAGTCTCCTTCTTTGCAAAATGGAGGCTACTTTGATTTGGAGTATCCTGCATGGCAACGAGAAGTGCCTGAGCAGGAGTTTGTGGTATAGCATTCAGAACGGGATATCGCCGCCCATGAATGACTGCCTTGATAGAGGAACTATAAGACGATACAACTCTATCAAGTGCTGATTCCGTAGAAGATGTATTGTGACGGCCAGCAGCATGAAGAGGGAATTTGCTTAGAGGTCCGGTAGGAATCCACCATACGTGTGGCCAATTATCATCAGGTGGAGACTGACTAAATCCAAGAGTATCCAATATTGGCTGAACGATGATATCCCATAACCACTCGAGCACCTTAGAGCTCTCTAGTCTTGCATTTGACCTTTTGTTGATCTCCTCGATAGTAAGATTTGGCAAGTACAAAGTCTGTATCTGATGCTGTTCAACAAGTATAGCATCACAACGATATTCGCTGATATTTATTACGACCAGTGGTCCGGACTGTGCAGCAAGTAGCATTTCTTCTTTGCTTGGGGACAGTAAGAAGTCTTCGAATCCCTGCTGTTGGCGAATTTTCTCGATAACCCTATCGAGCTTCTTATTTGCCTCATAGCGTTGGCTTGCCCGATCCTGTCCAGAATATCCGTGCCTTTCGTCCATAACAGCTGTATTACCTGTGATGGGAATATCCAACTCTTGTCGTAGATGGTCAAATTGCTCCGCAAATTTTGGGTGTTTCTCCTTGAGATCTAGAACTTCTGTCCGTAGCTCTTGAAGAGATGCTGCAAGCACACCACGGCCCTGTTCGAGGAAGCTTAATGCATCAACCGGATCCCTTCCTGAAAGTAAAGCTACTGCAGCTCCGTCACAAGCCATGCCTACAACTTGACTGAGCCTATATTGTTTATCGGAGTTTTCAATGGATCTTGATGTTAACCGTGGGATGAGGGGAACAGCAACTTCTGCAGCTTTGAAAGCTTGTTCCCAATCCGATAAGACTTTGCAGCATCTAAGAATTCCTCCATACGCTTCTAATCGCGTTATAGTGTATAAGGTAGGTTGTGATAGAGCAGATTGATAAGATGAAATTGCCTTGGTGATGTCGCTTATTACTCCTGTTTTTGAGTGTCTGTCACCTAAGAAATTTCCAAGATTGTTCAAATATAATCCGCGGTTCGGATGATTATCTGGAGTTGTATCAATAGCTTCTTCTTCGATACGGATAGCTTCCTCGAGATCCTCCATTGCTTCTATTCTCAAGTATTTGGTGCCCAGTGAGAATCCAAGGTTATTTAAAATCATTCCGCGATTTGGATCATCTTTTGATATCATATCAATAGCTTCTCGCCTAATATGAATAGCTTCCTCGAGATCTTCTATAGCTCCTATTGCCAAATATCTATTTGTCAATACTATTGCAAGATTGTTTAAACCATCGATATAATAATAATGACCTTTTGGTAATATATTAACCACTTGGCGTTCAATATTAACTGCTTCATTTAGATCTTCCGTTACTGCTGTTCTATCGTATCGGTGGCTTAATCGTTTTCCAAGATTCATTAAGCAAATACTGCGATCTGAATCACCTTCTGGAGTTGTATCAACAGCTTCTTGCCCAATACGGATAGCTTTCTCAAGATCCTCCATTGCTCCTATTATAGAGTATCTTTTATCCAATAAAATTCCAAGACTGTTGAATATTCCTGCAAGAGATGACCATTGTTTTGGAGTTGTATCAACAGCTTCTTGCTCAATACGGATAGCTTCCTCAAGGTCGCTGATTTCTCCAGCTCTTGTATATCTATCGCCTAATCGATTTCCAAGGTTATGTAAACACATTGCGCGATCTGAATGATCTTTTGGTAGTATATCAACAGCTTCTCGCCCAATGTGTATAGCTTCTTCGAGATCTTCCATTGTTCCTGTTTTCGAATATCTGTCGCCCAAACTTCTTCCAAGATTGTTTAATACTATTGCATAATTTGAATGATCTTTTGGCATTGCATTAGCAGATAATCGTCCGATGCGGATAGCTTCATCAAG
This sequence comes from Clarireedia homoeocarpa, assembly GCA_001465935.1. Classification (NCBI taxonomy): domain Eukaryota; kingdom Fungi; phylum Ascomycota; class Leotiomycetes; order Helotiales; family Rutstroemiaceae; genus Clarireedia; species Clarireedia homoeocarpa. The sequence goes on along the minus strand of LNKV01000045.1, from coordinate 60,586 downwards.
AGTCTCCATTGCTCTTATTATCGCGTATCTGTTGCCTAATCGATATTCAAGATTGTGTAAATACAACCCGTGCTTTGGATGACCTTCTGGAGTTGCATCAACAGCTTCTCGCCCAATACGGATAGCTTCGTCAAGATCCTCTATTGCTCCTGTTCTCGAGTATTTGTTATCTAGTAAATGTCCAAGGTTATACAAGTACAACCCACGATTCGAATGATCATTTGGAGTTGCAGCAACAGCCTCTTGCCCAATACATATAGCTTTCTCCAAATCCTCTATTACTTCTATTTCCGAGTATCGTTTGCTTAATCGAACTACAAGATTGTTCAAAAATAATCCGCGATTTGGATGATCTTTTGATATTGTATCAACAGCTTCTTGTCCAATACAAATAGCTTTTTCGAGATCCTCTATTGCCTCTGTTCTCGAGTATCTCTCATCTAATCGACATCCAAGATTGTTTAATCTTTCTGTACGATTCGGATGATTATCTGGAGTTGCATCAACAGCTTCTTGCCCAATACGGATAGCTTCGTCGAGATCCTTCATTTCTCCTGTTCTCGAGTATCTGTCGCCTAATCGATCTCCAAGGCACTTCAAATAAATTGCGTGGTTAGGATGATCTGTTGGAGCTGTATCAACAATTTCCCGCCGAATACGGATAGCTTCCTCGAGATCCTCTATTGCCTCTGTTCTCGAATATTTATTATCCAAATCAATTGCAACATTGTTTAGCAACATTATGCGATTTGGCTGATCTTTTGGGGTTATCCTAACTATCTTATTTTCTATTCGAATAACCTCATCAAGATCGTTTAATAACCCTGTTTCTGAGTATTTGTTACTCAGATCGACCGCAAGATCGTTTAGTCTTGATACAAGATCAGGATGATCTTCTGGAGTTGCGTTGATAACTTCTCGTTCAATGTAGATAGCTTCTTCAAGAACGCTTATTGCCCCAGTTCTCGAATATCGATTGCTCTGTAGTCTTCCAAGGTTGCTTAACCGGCCTATACGATCAGGGTGGTCTCCTGGAGTCGTGCTGACAACTTCTCGTAGAATGTGAATAGCTTCCTCGAGAACATTTATTTCTTCTGTTCTTAAGTATTTATTGCTCAATACCACTCCAAAATTGTATAACTTTTCCGTACGATCAGGATCCTCTTTTGGTATTGTATCAATAATTTCTCGTAGAATATAGATAGAATCCTCAAGATCTTCTATTGCTCCCGTTATCACGTATCTGTCACCTAATTGGTGTCCAAGATTACGTACATATAATCTGCGATTCGGATGATTATATGGAGTTGCATCAACAGCTTCTCGCCCAATACGGATAGCTTCGTTGAGATCCTCCAATGTTCTTGTTCTCGAGTATTTGTCGCTCAAATCGATTTGGAGATTTCTTAATCGGTTTGCATAGTCCGTATGATCCTTTGGAGTTGTGTCAACCTCCTCCTCTCTAATTCTGACAGTTTCTCCATGATCGGCCATTACTTCTCTCATGAAGTAGTTTTATAAAATCCAATTCCGACTGTATGCAAAAGTTATTCTTGACCTGAATAATATCCAACGCGAATTTAATCGTCTCTGATAATTCTCAAGAAATATTTAATTCAAAGATATCTTGTTATTCTTGTATATTCTCCACTGAATTATGGAGTAGATTTCTAGGGGGCTCCTTTAAAAGCTGATAGCAAAGGTTGGTTTCATACCCTAGCTTGCATGAGATCAATCATAGAAAGGTAGACTTTAGCGCTCCAACCAGTAAAATTTTTCCTACACCCTCCCACAACTCCCAATAGCCCCTCCCCCATTTCGCACTAGCGAGAAAGCATCATAAGGAAGAAGTGATGGTAATTGGCTGGGTATAGATGGGTGAAGTAGAAACGGTAGGCGGAGTGGGTAGTGGATACGACCCCAATATGTCAACAACAATCATGTGGGACACCTAGTATACACAGGGCGCATATGTTTACGGATGAAGCTTTATATACTAATCATATATTGAATATCTATAAGTTGCTGTAGTTACTATTGTAACTTATTCGCCCGGCCGTTAGGGGGGTTTAAGCTGACTGCATATTTCGCCCTGATGTTATGTTATGAGGTTGACTGCATATTCGCCCGCCTGTTGTAATAGCCCTTCCTCACTCTGCTTCGCTAGCTCCCTCCTCCAGGGTCGGGCGTTGTTGCAGATATTACGTGGCTGCGAGCTGTGCTTACCTAGGTTAGTTGTACTTCCAGGCTATCTATCATATAACCCTGCTATATGTGCACGATTTTAGTGTCCTCTTTGCATACACTATACCCTTCCTCTGAAAAATCTTGCTCTATAGTATTAGGATATTTCCTTGTTTCTGTCGTTACACCCTTCACGCCCGTACTCACTCTTGCAAAGGTGGGTCCGGGAGTATTCAAGGGTTTGTAGCTGTCTTCTCATTAATGGGCATAAGGCCCTTATTTAAGTTTCCTAACTACGCCCTTATTCTCTCCTGTAGTCGTCCAATGTTGAGCATACCAAATGAGGGTTTAATCTCATTCGGCCATAAGTCGGTCGCTTCTATGGCGACAAGATCTGATATTGGTTTGTCTCGAGCAGTTTAGATAGATGCTGTAGAACAATCTTTTGCATTATCTCCGTAAGAGTAAAAGTACTACATACCAAAAAGCTTAGCTGTACCGCAAGTAAACAAGAGAGCTGTTACATCTCTACACAGATCCAGGGTCTTTGTTGCACTTGCTCGAGTGTAAAGAAAGTAGAGAGCATTGTTACAACGAACATGATGTCTGGTGTATTAAAATCTTTGTAGTTTATAATAGCCAAATGTCAAACCAACCAAATATAAGCCGTAATTGTCACTTCTCTAGAAGTGGCGTTCACTTTTGGAGTTTTCGCACCAAACAATCAGCATAAAGCCAACTCCACCAGCATCTTCTTATTCTTCGTATAAACTGATCGCTCGAACTGAAATCAATCTTCCCTCATCTCAATCTTAGTCAGTTCATAATGAAATCACTCTACCCCCATAATCGGTCTTTCCTTCGCTGCGGGCGTTGTGCGTGCACAGAGCGAAACTCCAGAGGTACACTTGTCTATTTCGTGGCGCTCCAATCCTAGAAATGCGAATACCTATACTACATACAGTACCTATATCTCAGATATAGATATGGAGTTGACGTTTTTTTCTCTCCCTAACTCTTCGAAAATAGTCTGTGTTGGCACCGAGTAAGACTTTCTTTGGTGCACCTAATCTTCCACTCAAGAAGCTTGGAAACGTTTTCCAGCCGACGGGCGATAGACGCCGGAATGGAGATGCTAATGGGATATCGAAGGTACAAACTGAATACTGTCTTCCCCCTAACACAGTGACATCGGCCAGTGGCAAAGCAAGGATGCTGTCCCGCGGGGCAGAACTTCAAATGGGATGGTAAGATTAACTACTCCCTCCCTCCCTCACTCGCCTCCCCCGCATAACGGCGCATTCGTTATTTCCATGGTTCCAATCCCGAAACGATGTTGAGCTGCACGGCGGCGGCGGCGGCGTAGTACATAGAGAGAGAGAGAGGTTTATTTCAATCAACAATAATGAAGCGATAAGATAAGTTGGGATGATTGAGAGAGAGTACGATAAGGAAATGGTCTGGTGTTATTATACTCTAGACTAGACTACTATATATGTTGCAGTTCAACCCAAGCGAGCCTACCTACTTAGATGGCCTCGAAGTCAATATTCACTCAACTCGGCACTCTTGTGAGTGGTTCGATGCAGATAGGTCAGAACGGCCTCGACCTGTTGCCGATTCTATCCAGAGGTAGTCGGGCAGACGACTTATCCCACCAAATGACCCCCCTTCTCAATCTTCCCCGCCAAAACACGAGAACTCTCTCCTTGATACATTCTGTGAATAACCTCCAATTGCACTGCCCGCTCAGGCTATCACGTAACCATCATCCGAAACAATAGTCTCTTTCCAATCAGCGATAACTTAGGCGACCGACTCAACCTATCTCTCCCTATCGCACCAAATGTTCTGTTTCACCAAAAAAACATAATCGTCGTCTCATATCCGATCACTGTATCAAAGCGACCATCAATCAATGTCTTAAACAGCAGCCGAAAAGCGAGAGCCTCGCACTCGCCTCGGACCTTTTTTTTTTTCGCTCGAGAGTAGTAAAATAAGCGGACGGGACGGAATACGCGTCAATTCTTGTTCCCCGATTCGCCAAGTGGGGAAAGTATCGTGACTGCATTTGGACTTTTGGTCGGAGGATTGCAAGCCAAGAATCTGTACAGTCGCAACTGCAGCCTTGGGATCAGAACATTTGGCGGATCGTCGTTGATCCCGTCTGTGTGCATAATCCTGGATTTGGGGAGAGTGTAACGCTGGCGACGATGAAATCATTCCATTGATGTGTGGTGAGATTATCACAATGCGTGGCTGCAGGGGGTTATGATGAATAGATGATGAATAAATGATGGATAAATAAATGTATTTTGTAACTTGCAGCAAGGCAGATGGGATGAAGGAAATCATTTCCCTCATTATCAGGGACTTACTTGGTTGCACGTCGGCGCTTAAGGATACATACGTGTTGATGAGGAAAGTGAGGGGATTCTTTCTCTCGTCTCTCTTCTTTCTCTCGTCTCTCTCTATTCCTTCTCTCGTCTCTCTCCTCTGTGACTTGGCTGCCATTTAACCTTGAATCCTGCTTGCTCTCTCTCCTGTGATTAATTTTTAATTTCGCGACTTCTTCCTGCCAGCCAATCCGCATCCACCAAATTTCGCTTTGTTTCTTTTGAGCCGTTGTTGTGCCTGGAGCTTGTCCCCATATGGCCTAGCGCAATCTGGTTCCCTGCCCGTGCCTGACCCACCGCGAGTAAGCTGCATGGAAGGAAAAACGGATCCCCTGGATGAGAGACACGCCCTCTTACCCTTCCTGGCCACTCCTGCCCACTCTGTACCGTTTGTCCGTTCGCTTTCATTTCTCCGCACTTGAGCTGCGGGCAATCGAGCGCTCACTCCTCACTCACTGCACAGAGGCCAACGGGGAAAACACGATCCTCTCCCATCCAAACTTTCTCTCCTCTCCCTCCTTCTCTCTCTCCCTCCTTCTCTCTCTCCCTCCCTCATCCGCTCCCTCATCCGCTCCCTCTCTTGATCGAGAGTCTAATACTTCTACCATCTATCGTCCTCGTCGTCCTTCCTTTATCGACGAACATCCGGTAAACGGTAATACAATACACCACACCACACCATCCATTCGAATTGTTCAATTCACCCACCACAATACCTATCTAGGTATCCATCCGACAATCCCATTGAACCTGCTCCCTACCAAAAGGTTGAAGCAATTCAATAATTGTTACATTCTTTTGCCATCGATAAACCACCACCTTCATTCAAACCCTTCCCATGTCCTACTAGACATTGTCGATAATTAAAATAATCCCCCCCCCCATCGCAAACCCGACTCTGCAATCGACCAGCTCGAGACAAACGAAACAGCTCGAGATAAACGAACCATCCCATAATATTTTTCGCACTTCAACCGCAATTGAGAAGATGAAAGGCCGTTCACATCGCCATGCTCGCCATGCGCGGCGCGCCGAACTTCCTGAACAAGATTTGGAAATTAGAGAGGCCAATCCAGCGCCAGAGCTAAGCGTCTCCGTCGTCTATGTAACAGCCTCACCAACATTTACCGGCGCAATTGCTGGTTATACTACCCTCGGACAAACCGATTCTACTACATCAGCACAAAGGCAACATACAACGACGTTCAGAACTCAACCAGCCCAGACCACCCAAACCATCCAGACCACCCAGACCCCTCAAGCCCCCAACCCCCCCCAGACCTCCCATACCTCCGGGTCCAGCAGCAAGAACGAAGATGCGACAGTCAGTAGTAGTCAAGCGACTTTAATAACTTCTACCACTAGCTCATCCGATCTTCCAAGTTCAATTATTCCGACTACATCGGTCGCAGCTTCACTTGCTCTTCTCGCTGCTACTGGTAGTGTCACCACACCCAGCAGCTCCAAATCAATTTCTGCGACGACTACCTCTGCTAGCGCATCATCGACTGCTGACTCTTCGTCAAGTTCAAGTGACGGTATGAGTGCTGGGGGCAAGGCAGGAATGGCAATTGGAATCCTCTTACTATTTGCTGCGGTTCTTTCTCTTGTCTTGTTTTGCTTTAAGAAAAAGAAGGACGCCGCCAAGCAAGAACGTCTTGATGATGAAAAGACGGAAGCATTTGGCGCCCAAGCTCAACGCGCAGCAAGTACCCAATCCGCTCGCACCGTTTCAACTGCTCCTCGTCTGTCTCTTCGACCTGTTACTCAATTCCAACCTTACAACAACGCGGCTGAAAAGCAAGCTGCCACTTCGGTTCAACCTCAAATGAGCACTCTGACTCCAATCGCCAGTGTATCAAGTGCCGCTCGTTCCGACCGACCTGTGATCACGGTTCCAGTTGCAGGTCAAGAGCAAAACAAAAACAATCCTTTCGGAAACCATGCTGAAGCCATTGATACACCAAACACTGAGGGGCCCGCTATTTTGGATAGCCCCGCGGCCGAAAAAATCGTTGCAGCTTCCGCCACTGCTGCAGCTATTGTAGCGACTGCATCTGCCACTAGTTCTGCTGCTAGTTCTACTGCTAATTCTTCTACTCCTCCTGTTGAATCGACTGCTGTCCAAGCTGCTGGTCTCAAACGCGGCGCTTCTAAGCGCGAGAATGGACCTCGACAAATGGATTTCACCACCAATGGAGACGCTGCCAAGGGTCCACCAAGTCCTACCGCTTCAGAATTTAGCAATGCTTCGGGAAGTACAGCTGCACCAGTTCAAACCGCTACCGGTATGGCGATTGCTGCAGCCGGAGGTCCACCAAACTCAGCGGTTCATCGTGTTCAACTTGACTTTAACCCTTCCATGGATGATGAATTGGAATTGAGAGCCGGTGATTTGATTCGCGTTTTGCACGAATATGATGATGGATGGGTAAGTCTTCTGAAGTGCTGTGACAATATTAGCTGCTAACATTTATAGGCACTTTGCATTCGTCTTGATCGTTCTCAACAAGGTGTTGTTCCAAGAACTTGCCTCTCTACTCGTCCCGTCAAGCCTCGTCCTCAACAAAATGGTCCTCGTGGTCCTCCTCCTGGTATTCGAATTCCTCAGCAGCAGCAACAACAACGTCCTATGTCTCCTGGTATGAATCAAAGTCCGCGTAAGCCAAACAACCAAGGACCACCTTACCCTTCATCACCTTCTGGTAACAAGCCAATGACGCCAATGACACCAACTGGACCAAATGGTCAAGGAATGCCACATGGACCAGGAATGATGCAAGGACCACCTCGATCAATGTCCCCAGCTGGTAACAAACCGATGACACCTCAAGGTCAACGACCTCCACAAGGATTCCCTGGCCCTCAGCGACCAATGACCCCACAAGGCCAAAAACCTCAAGGGCCTCCTCAGCAAAGGCCGATGACGCCCCAAGGTCAACAAAGTCAGATCCCAGTTCCAGCTGGTCAACGTTCCCGTAGTGGATCGGTTGCTCAACCCCAACCCCAGCCATCCAGCCCCTCTGGACCTCCACCAATGAATCCCATTCCACAAATGGACGGTCCCTCATCACCTCCCAATATCCGAAGTCCCGTTGAGCGGAAACCGCTTCCTGGCCAAGCTTTGTAAACATGACATGCCAAAATCAACAGACGCTGGGTAGATAACTTTTTGTCTTCAACATAGACTTCATTTACGTACAAAGCTAGGGATTTGAGTTGCGGCTCGTACGGTGGGACCAGATCACGCCGACGGAAAGATGCCTTCATATCAACGAAATTGACGAATGTACACCAAAATTTCCTTCGATTAGCGAAGCTGGACACATGATTCGATCATCTTTTTTTCTTCTCCCCCCCCCTTTTTTTTTTTCAATTCTTTTGATGCACATTAATTGCGGAATTTACTGAAGCAAATAACCTGTGCTCTTTTGTGTTTTCTCGGATTTTTCTAGTTCATATTGTGATTTTTTTCTTCTACTTTTTTTCCCCCGCGAAGGAGTTCATATCAGAAAAGAAAATACATACACATAGGTTGCCTGGAGTCAATAACAGTAATGTGTATCTTTGATCCGAATTCTTTTTATTATCTTTTCGACCTGTTTCGGCCGCTTCGTTTCTGGACTTTCATTTAAGATACCTTTATGACTGAATATTTTTTTTCGATGGTGGTTGTGGTGGTGCAGTGGGGGATGCGGATTAGGCGATTGATGGTTGGGCGTGAGAGGTTGTGAAAGGGGTATGTTCGTGTTATTTTATACATGGAGGCTGGATGAGAGGAAATGGGTGTGCGAAGGGATGGGATGGGGATGGGGATGAGATGAGATTTGACGAACAGATCAATCGATTTTGATCTTTCTCCCAGGTGGATGGGTTGAACCTGATGGATTGATGGGAGAGTGTGGAATGTTTATATCATAGCTTTGGAGGGGTTGGTTAGGAGATGGGAAATGTGAGATTGGATGGATGAATGGATGGATGGTGTAGTGTATGATCGATTCATTGGTAGATAGATAAATGTACAGGTATGCATAGTGTTGTGGTTACTGGATGGATGTAGAATAAGAAGACGGAACTTTTTCCACCCCCCAAATATATGTGAATGATACACCAGTTGGTGTACTAAGTATCCGACCAACTTTGAATTTCTGATTATTCAAGTGCAATCTGGCCATTGAAAAACTTAGATATCTAATTATCCCAATACAATTCAATCATTAAGAACTCATATGTATGTATGTATGTATGTATGTATGTATATACACTTACTAAATAAGCCAGAATAGAGATTCTCAAAACGTACATATATATATATATATATTAGTTGTAAAACATCGAATAGAAGCTTTTGAATTGAAGTTGCTCGGTTCGGATAGTTGGTACTGTATACCCATCCATTCATTCACTCACTCACGCACCTCATTCATTCACTGGTGATATGTAGAGTAGAGTAGAGTAGAGTAGAGTAGAGTAGAGTAGAGTATCTATATGGCCCTCCCTTACTTCCTGTATATTGAGTGGATGGATGGATGGGTGGGTGAGGAAGTAGGGAAGGAAGGGAGGAAGGGAGGAAGGGAGGAAGGGAGGAAGGTGGGCGGTGTGTATGTAATGTATGCAAGCTCTTTCTTTGGGGTGGGTGTTGTGTTGTGGGTGTTGTATTGTATTGGGAATATAGGTGGGTGGGTGGATGGATGGATGGGTGGGTGGATAGATTAAGATGTTGTTGTTGTTACATGGAAGGAAAGAAACAAAGAAAGAAAGCAGTTCTAGTATATAAGGTAAATAGAGCTGTCGCTGCTGCCGATTTCGATACGGAGGTGGGTGGTGGGTGAGTGGTGGTGGTGGTGATGGTGAGGAAAGGAAATGCGTAGGTAGGCTTGATGGATATATGAGGAGTAACTTGGATAATGTGGAAGGAAAGATAATGAATAATGCTGGAAAGCTGATTTGGTTGATATGTAGAACTGTGTATGTATGTATATATGTATGTATGTATGTATGTAATGATAGAGCTTGGATATCGCAACTGCCCAAATACAGAACATGTGGTTGTATGTATATCTGATAATGTGCCGCTTGGCTAAGGTGGGTGAAGATTTCTATAGATACTAATCTAAAATTGTCTGTCTATTTTTTTTTAACATTATAAGCTCAAACATGTAATTGCTCGGAGGAAGTTTCACACTGCAGTTAAAAGGGCTCCCTTAGCAATGAATCGTACCTCTCCTCCCAAGCTTCCGGGTTCTTAAACATCTGCCTTATATTTTCATTTCTTTCCTCAGCCTTTGGACCCGCTTCGAGCACTCTATTTTCACCTTGTGCTCTTGCCCCTACTACCAATGCCGCCGTTCTGGGTTGTCGTAATTGTGCGAATTCACTAAAGATATTGGTGAGTTCAGAAGTCGAGATTGGTGAGTCTCGTCCTACAACCGAGGGCAGGAGGCGTTGGAGATGGTAACAGTCTTCCCTGGATTCATTGTCAGAATGACACATGGTGGACGACCCCGAACGGGGAAAGGAATTTGACACTTACATGGCTTGATTAGCACCTTGTCCTAAATGTGGACTCGTAGGATGTGCAGCATCTCCTATAAGAACACATCTGCCATCGTACCAGTACTCGGGCTCCAGGCTCGGACGATCGAAGACCCCATATTTGATCAATCGTTCAGCTCCACGGATGAGATCCAATGCTGGAGTATTATTCCAATCCTTGAATTCTTCTAGGAGCTGTGCTTTTTGAGTCACAAGTTCAGATGGACTTGCTTTTTGCCAGGTTTCCTTTTGTTGAATGGAAGAGCGCCGGCTAATTGCCCAAGAAGTAGTATCTGGCGATATAGGATACAAGATCATATGGGCTGAAGGTCCATAAATATTAATGATAGTAGCATGATCTTTCAAACTTGCTGGAGTTGGTGACAAACATCCAGTCTAGAAGAGTTATTAGCGTCAGATAAAACAAGAGTAGGGGAAACGTGTACCTGAATCAATCCCGTGTATGAAGCTTCAGGCTCCTCAACGCTTTTACGCTTGAGAAGTATACTTCTTGACATCGCACGTATACCATCACAACCGACAAGAAACGACCCTTCAACTTTCTGTCCATCTTCCGAGATTGCTATAACACTGTGCTCCGTCTCCTCGATAGCATCCAACTTCCAACCCTCATGCAACTCGATACCCGCATCTAAAACAGCTTGCTTAAGATCCAAATTGAATTTGGATCTCTTCACGCCACAAGCTGGTTGGCCATATCTCCCCTTTGCTCTGCCGAGAAAATCTGATTCTCCCAGCAACTCACCCATATAAGTCTTGTTCAAAGTCGCTTCGATATGAGGGGAAAAATTGGTCACTGGCTCCGCAAGATCGACCAGGGATAGGACTTTGAGTCTAATCACGTGGTTAATCACATGTATTGTGCGATGTACGAGTCCACATACCCGTTGGGTTGCAGCAAGACGGACTGTCCGGCATCCCCTAATTGTTTAACTTTCTCGAGAATGATCGGAGTGTAGCCCTTCTTCTGAAGTAGAAGTGCGACGACCGGACCTGCGATGCCGCAACCGATGATTATGACTTTGGGGGCGGTTGTTGGAGACATTGTGTTTAATGAAGATGATGTTGTGTTTAATGAAGATGAAAGTTCAGAGCAAAAGTGCTTGATCTGGGGTATCAATAGATTTCAGATGTCGTCTTTGTACAAAGTACTACGAGGACATTCCCCGGAGCGGAATGTCCATGGAAGCAAGAAATAGTTAAGTCTTGACATAAAAAGCTACAAAGGGAAAGCATTCTTATGTCAGCACGGGTTTCACTGCAGTTCAGACTATGTAATTTTGAGGAGTATAATAATCCTACGGGACTTGCCATTGGCGGTGTAACAATCTATTAAGTGCCGCTCAATTATTGCTGGAAATTTCACTTCTACGACCAAAAACGTATTTCAAACTACCAAAGAACATTGATCAGACAATTGCTTCCGTGGCGAGTGTGGTATAAGACGTAATGGTTGGTTGATCGAATTTTTATGCGAATGAGTTGTTATTGAAGCCTTGCAAACCAGGCCTCACCCCTCGGCTCGGCCATTGTGCTAATTCTACGAGTAGCACCTAAAAACTTGAGAAATTCTAATAAAATCAACTTTTAATGGAATGCGTTTCGGGTTCTCTTAGGACGACTCTTGCAGTGCCTGTATCGTGCAGTTCTGCTGGATACAAAATATAGCCAGAGCATTTGAAACAATCTGTGGACAGGACTCGATGGAATCAGATCATTCAAAAAGTTATATATTTCTATATAAATGACGTTTCGCAACAACAACCTAAGGCGTGATGGCTGAGTGGTCTAAAGCGATTGACTAGAAATCAATTCTCCTCGGAGGGTAAGTTTAGTTCCCATCTATAGTTCTCATTCATTTCTAACATCCCAAAAGCGTAGGTTCGAATCCTACTCACGTCGATCAAATATTATTTTTTGACGATTTCAATGCTTGGTCAACCTTTATAAAGTAGAGTCGCTGGATGTTGAAAATTTTCGACTTCGTGCGTAGAATCTGCCTTTTTTTCTCTCAACTAAACATGTTGCGGGGAACTGTTTTAGACTCTATTGCTTCGAGTTAATGATTTGAATCAAGAAAATCAAGTCTTTTTTTGAAAGCCTTTGTTGTATATCAAACTCGGAGTGGTCTTTATACAGCAAGGCAAGTTTATTGTCCTAACCTTCCTATGTACGAACCAGATACTCTTTTACAACTTGCACTTACCTCCAAGAATGCTACACTCTCATACTTCGAAATGCACCGCATCCACAATTAGGAGTGCGGGTCATATGGAGTCGCTGTTCGCGTGCCTGCATAGCAATTTGTGCCGAAGAACCAATTGGGTCCTAGCTCCATATAGAGAAAATTTTCGGCCTAACAATTCCGAAAATGTCTATCAAATCTTCCAGCTGTTGTATACTTATACCTAATGCAACAGTCGACATGCTTAATGCTCATGAACAAATATCACAGTATATTTGATAGAATGGAAAGAAATGTCTAATCATCTACGTCTTCTTTCTTCCAGCAGAGCTCAAGCTCAGGTCCAAGTCTGATGGGGGAATTTTCAGACAGCTTCCCCAAACATTGCAAACGACGTCGCGCCGCTCGATTACATAGGAGCTACGTAGGACAGAATAGCGGCTTCCCTACTGTCGGAAGCGATCTGGCACTAGCCTTCGATATTGGTTGCGCTTGTGGGGATTGTACAGTCTACTATGATGTGAATAGTTCAGCGATTTCTGGAAGGGTGAGCTAGACGCAGAGTTGTGGTATCGACTGAAGTAGACGTTATCGCCTCCCCTTTTTATTTCGCTTGCTTTGATGAGGCAGGAATCACAACTGCTCTTTCCTTGTCCGCGCACAATCAGCGTGACCAATCCTACGTCTCCTTTTTCACCCTTCCTTTCATTTCAAAGCCGAAAGAAAGGCTATGATATAAACGAGTCTCATCCCTTGCCCCGCCTGCACATACTCAGAACTTAAATATCCCTATCATCTATGATGCATTTATTCACTGATAAGACATTCTATGCCACCTATGCCAAAGCACCTCCCTTTCCCAAGTTAGAAACCACCAGATAGTACCATAACCACCGACCCCCCCCTCGATGTGAAAAATCCAAGTTAAATAATTTGAATGTAGAAGGATATTAGGCGTGGTTTTGGCTTTCTGATATTCGATTTCCACAAGGACATTCACTTCACGATACGTAATACCAGGTCAATTATCTCTTATTCTATACCACACTAGTCTTCCTTCCCTTCTTCAGTCTCGACTTCTTAGTCGCTTCATCAATCTTTTTCAATCGCCACTGACAGCCTTCCGCGAACTCGCAACTCCGGCACTTAAATGCCTCTTCTACCACCACGCCCTTCGCTTCTCTTCCTCCTCGCCACCATTGAATCTCATCGTCTAGATAAACCTTCAATCCGTCCTCATCCATAAGAAGCGTCTTGCTACCCAGTACTTCTCCACTGTCTCGAGATCGGTATTCAGCCTTCAGAACCTTTCCAAGCGAGTCCGCACCATCGGGGAGAGTGAGACGAAACTCGGATATCATAAGGGACCAGAGAGATGTGAGATTATTGTGAGCAAGCAGGACGCTCGTGGAATCCTGGCTAGAGAACGGCGTATCCGCATCTTCAATATCGGAGACAGCGTCATAGAATCGACCTTCGCCGTCATTTAAGCTGCCGACTTGGGCGATGAATGAATCTGAGAATATTGTGGTCGTGTCGAGGTTGTAGCGCGTGGCTACGACAGAGAATTCTACGGTGTTGGTCGCGAGTGAGGAAAGAAGATGGTGGTAGAGCATGAGTTGAACTTGGGTCGGTCGGAAGGATGCGCTGTTGGGAAGGGATTGGACAGAACGGGTTTTGACATCGCAGACGTAGATTTTGTTTGATCCCGAGCGCTTTTTTCGACGAGATGCTTCTTTGGATGATGTCCCATCTGATGCTTTGAAAAATTCCGCCAGAGTGGTTTGGCCTGATGCAAGTTGTTTCTTCTTATCTTTCTTCCGGTAGGAGTCTTCCAGCTCAACATCGGGGCAGATGTAGTTTAGTTCATCAATAATACCATTGACAACTAATCCATCAATAGTACCCCAAACCTCCAGTTCTCTCGTCTGCCCGGTCTCTCGTAATGTTCGTAGACCTTGTATTACATTCCATATCCGTAAACCCCATGCATCCTCCTTCGTCTGAATATCGATTCGTACAGTCTTGTGAACTTGCTCCTCAAGAACTTTATGTACAGCACTACCTTGCTTCATCGCGGACGTCCGCCTCTTTCTTCCATGTTTGGTTAACGAATACCAGTATTGTAGTTCGCACCAAGCCGGCGACACCAGATCCGTAACAGAAAGAGACTTCTTCGGCGGGGTACGAAATCGTTCCAGGGGCGATCTTGTGTCCGGTGCAGATAGTTCGGTAGGATCTGATGCAGCCGCGCTCAACGGTGGTAGCACAGGCTCTGTAATCGTCGGTGAAGGCTCATGGATCTGGTCACTCACTAAAAGCTGAGGCGTAAGTCAGAAATATAACACTCGCCGCAGCAGTACAACTTACAGTCTGGGTAGTGCTTGCGGCTCTCAACTGCAGCACTGATCTGCTCAGCAACCTTTTCCGCATCCCTAACCGCCTGGTACAGAGGGGAGATGTACTCCCGCCCCAGTACTCGAGGCATGCGAAGAGTGCGCTGCGCTGCATGATATTCGATGTCGTTGACAATGGGGTTGTCTTCGATGGCGACTACTTCGGCGGCGACTACTTCGGCGGCGGGTGGCGATAAGAGTGCTTCGGCCATCTCGACTTCTTCGGGTGAGAAATCAGATCCATAATCACTGTCTGGATCGATGGCCCCAGTCGAGATGGCTTCTTCGGTGGCAGGGCTAGCCATGCCAGATTCTGCAGAGGAGTCTGGTCCATGAATAAATTCTTTTGGTGTTTAGTGGAATTTCCCTTCGCGATCTATGACGACACGTCAAGGGCCAAGGGATAAGTGCGACGCGATATCACGTGTGGGTATTTTGAGAGGAGTTCCTTTTGGGGTTGTTCAGATTGCTTGGTAAGTCCTCGTGTTTCATATATCGCCATAAAGCTGTGTGGTATGTAATGGCAGTCCTATCATCAAGAGATTATCTGTGTATGAAACGCATTCTGGCCATATTACGAAAGTACAGTGTAGGGCAAATAGCTTTGCGGTCTTCATAACATCCGGGTATACTTCGGGCGATGTCTGTGCCACCAACTTACCTGCCGTAATCTACAGATGACACTTCGTCCCAAGCCGAAATTTGTGCAGCCGCCCATAATCACAACACAAAACGAATCACAATTTGTTGATATGTACGAAGTAGCAGCCTGGCTCAAAGTCCCGTGTTTCAAAAACTCGTATTGCGAATACGGTGATTGAGATTGCACCTTGCTAGGCAGCATGATCTATATCATCCTCCGCATGTACCTACATCTATTTGAATAATCTGACTAGTTACGATATCAATGGCCGACAAAATGAAGACGCCCAGACTCCATCTTCTGGACCTACCTCCAGAGATTCATTTGTTGATAACATCACATCTGATATATCCTGATGCTTTGTCGTTGAAGCACACGAATCGATATTTCAACTCAATCGTTGACACCGACGACGACCTGCAAATCGAATGGCTAATCGAGAGAAGAAAGCTACACTTGGATTGTCCAAGCAATAGCGAGTGTAAATTAGGGAGTGACCTTAGATTCTGCCGGGGGAGCGTGGAGTGAGTTCGTTCCAGAATTGTCTTAGATGGTCTTCGAGCTGTTGCGCGAACTCATGCCAACCAAACAAAGTCCTTTTTCGAAGAGTAGTACCCTTTGAAGGCGACATTTGTGCAGAACAAAGCCAATAGATGAGAGTTCTTACGGTTCAGTCGCCTATTTGTCATCCTCCGTGGTTACCTGCAAATCCTTGCTCACCAAAATGACATGTGGAGGAATTTAATGACTGACAAATACTCAGGCTGTTAATGAGGAGAAGACGAGAGCATCAGGAATGCGAAGATACACCAGGAGGTAGGGGATGTTTGGTCTTTGGAAGCCCGATATGCCACGACAAACCTGAAAACAAACGGATTGTCGCAACGGTGTGGAGGATATTGAAACGTGACCACATCGTTTGGGTTTCAGTAGGAGTTATTGCTATACTGGCTGCATTGGCATTACCACATACAACCAATGTCATCAGCCCCGATTGGGATGAGGCTCATTGATCTATTCCCGACTAGGCCGACGGTATAGATAGAAAGCACTCATCACGCCACGCTTGGATACTTGATATCCCTACTCAATTCGAACCTCGAGCTTCGGTCCCGAAGCAATGATCTAGAAGACCGATTCCTCCCAGAACAAG
The DNA here is from genome assembly GCA_001465935.1 of Clarireedia homoeocarpa. Taxonomy (NCBI): domain Eukaryota; kingdom Fungi; phylum Ascomycota; class Leotiomycetes; order Helotiales; family Rutstroemiaceae; genus Clarireedia; species Clarireedia homoeocarpa. The sequence continues at coordinate 44,073 of LNKV01000045.1, read as the reverse complement.
GAAAGTCACGATACATATCTCTTGTTTTGGGTATCAATTCGCTATTGTATTCCCTATTCAATCCCTATTCATAACACCAACATGCAATGTAACTATGATGTTTCTTCGTTGTCACCACACTGTCACACTGCTACAATGATATAGCTGGAGGTCTCTTCCGTGCTTTAAATTCTATCCGGTACTTTCCTTAACCCGCCGGGCAATGCACTCAAAATCTCGGAACCGAAACAATATTTGTGGGTCTATCTGGCGAGGGTTGAAGAAAAGTCTCTATGTATCATACAATGCCAAGACCAGAACATGGCGATACTTGCTACTTGTAGTAAGGGAAGCCGACTCATGGGTGTTTATTATCAAGGGGTGCCAGGGACTTCAGGGTTTGATTAAGCAGGGGAATTTTCACAAGTGGTGAGAAAATACAATTTCAATACCGAGAGGAGGTTGCAGTGCTTCTGGGAGCTATCTCGATCTGTATGAACATCCTCTATATGAGTGGCTGCGCAGATCATGGGGATTGATCCCATCCCTTACAAAGACTGATTAAGCTCATGACAATGGGAACCCCACGATTTTCGCCGCTAATGACAGGCCGATCTTCAATACCAGGGATATCTGTTAAACGGCCCTGCACGCATGGATGGTGCAGTGCTAGTTTCTGGTGCCCACTTTGGATTGCTTGTCATCGGTACTTAACTTGGTTTTCACTGTCCGAGAATAATTGGGAACTTCAACTATAAAATCACGGGCTCTTTCGAGATTGATGTTCGCCTCCTCTGATTCTCGTGAACCCACTTTCACCTCATTAGCAGAAGAAGATATGTCTCTCTACGATCTCCATCCTGGGCATTACAGCGGCTACGGCGTTTGCCGGCTGTCCTTATGCTGAGAGAAGTGCTCCCGGCGTCGCACCTCATCCAATTAAACCTTGGGCTACTGCTCCGGGCAAGAAAGGTGTCTTCTTCATGAACCGTATTGCTCCTGCGAGCTCGGTCTTGTATGTAGCCAACACGGATGGTAGTAATGAACGTCAGCTACTTTCGAGCAATAGTACTGCCTACGATTATCATGCATCATTCTCCCCAGACGGTCAATGGATCACTTTCACAAGTGAGCGTGCTGGTGATGGACAATCAGATATCTATCGCGTTCGCACAAATGGCTCCGACCTAGAAGAACTAGTAGCAACACCCTCATTTGAGGATGGTGGTGTGTTGTCTCCGCATGGTACCACCCTAGCTTATGTTTCCACACAAGGCAATTACACAGCCAACATCTGGGTCAAGAATCTTCAAACCAAGGAAGTGTTTAATCTTACTAACACAACCTCCACGGCTGGTAACAATGCTTCTCCAAGTGGCCGCTTCCGACCGAACTGGTCACCACATGGAGAATGGATTGCATTCTCCTCGACCGTAATACGAACTGGACCGGGCATAGCAACGGTACAGGATGGGAACACACCCAAACTCTCTCAATCTACGTTATTAGACCAAATTGATCAGACTTCTGACAAGTCGTTTCCAAGGATGGGTATTGTCTTGGATCCCCAAAGTGGTCTCCAGATGGCTCTCGCATTCTTTTCTATGAGATGACCAGAGAAGATACTTACAACGCCCATCTTCCATCAGCTGTCAATACTACTGTCTCCCAAATTGCTTCTGTGGACTTCACCACGGGCACCGACTATACATACCTAACCTCGGGTGATGGATGCAAGATCTCTGGACAATATGTTACTGCCGATGTGGTTGGCTTTGATATCAAGGTGGCGACAGCGCAGGACTTAACTACAGCTCCTCTAGTGGAACCAATTTCACGTCTTTCTTGGGTGGAATGCGCAACCCTGCATGGTCACCAGATGGAAAATCTGTGGTGTACGAGCGACCGCTCTTTACACCTAATCGTCGAATGGAAAAGCCATTATACAGTTGGGACTCCGATTACGAATACCGCTTCACAGATGTCTTCCCACAATTGTCAAAAGAAGGTGTGCTCGCCATTACACAAAAACAACTTGGCAACTCCTCAATCGTCACCATGAATCCAAACGGCACAGACCTCAAGCTCGTCTTTGACGTCTATGCCTCTGACGAAGTGGATTCTGCATTAGATACCAAAGGTCTAGCTGGTGCGTTTCAACCCACATGGACATCCGACGGCGAACGGATTGCTTTCCGTCTAGCATACTGGTTCTTCGAACGCTATTCAGAAGGAGGATGGATCTATCGCGCCACAGCGAACGGCTCCTACTACGAACAACTTACCTTCGGTACCCCTGGTGAAGTCAACTCCGGTTTCTCCAGCTTCTCCCCCGACGGAACGCAACTCGTCTATCGCGACTTCGGTCCCTCAGCGGGTCTCGGTCTACGTATTCTAAACCTGACCGACATGACCGTCACTAATTTAACCGATACATGGGACAACACACCCGGTTGGTCGCCTGACGGTGAGCGCATTGTTTTCACGCGTCGCAATCGTCTCGATTTGGATAATCTCTCTGCTACGGATAGTTTTGATGCTTACACCATTTTCCCCAATGGCACGGGCTTGACTCAACTTACGACTAGTGGGGGGAATGATGCGCATGCGGTTTGGTCAGCTGATGGAAGGATTATGTATAATAGTGGGATGTATGGATTCCGTGATGAGAGTGCGATTTATGATGAGGCGTTCCAGCCGTATGGACAGATTACTGTGATGAATGTTGATGGGTCGAATAAAACGATGTTGACGGATAGTATGTGGGAGGATTCGATGCCACTTTATGTTTTAAATGAAGATTTGGAGTAGACGTCGGGCGGAAAGATGTATGCTGCGGATACCCTTGTCGTAGGTGTTTTTTGAGCGACGGCGATACACTTGGTGCGTCTAGATAGTAATGCAATTTTCATCTTACCTTATATACCAAATGTATCTCCACTTCTCCTCTTCTCTCCTTCTCTCCCCCTATTACATCAATTCCGAGCACCAAACCAAACATTAAACAACCTGTTCGCGAAACACAAATCCCACATGCCAGCCGCCGGCATAAGCACTAATCCCACATCTTGGCGAGCGATCCGAAACAAATACGGCGCGCACCATTGGTAGCGGCAGGCCGAAACTGTTTTTCTCTTTCTTCGCGCTCAGGGGTACAGCCTTATAAACTTTTCTCCCTTCTGTCGGGACGAATCGAAAATCTTACTGTGGTGGTAGGGTTGTATTCACCCGTTTTTTACTTCCTTTCCTTCTGCGGTTGGCGATCCTGTCATTTAATTTGGATTCAGGGTGATGGTACTTGTGAAGGAATTGACATGTTGACGGAAATTGCACAGGCAGCCAGAGGGATGTTTTGCGCTTAGTGGGAGGAAGTTACGAGGATATGATATAATCTCCTACGACGTCCTCGATTTTCTTTTTTTCATTCATTCTCTTTTACGGAGGCAAGTTCATCTCTTTTTCATACGTGTATGTTCATTCACTTCTTTTCGTTGTCAGTGTGCCGGGTTAGACACCTGGTTTTCGTTCCTTCATTTCACAGGCAATTGCAATACAATACACTCCTTTCCTGGGCTTTCTTGCGATTTATCGCATTCATACACTCCTTGGTTCTCTCAAGATCAAAACTATCTTCGATTCTTTGCGTGAGCTTGCTCTGCAGTTCTATTCCAGTTCTTACCTTGCCTCGCCGAATATCGTGAACAGCCGCTCAAAATGTTTCTCAAAACCCCAATCCTCGCCCTCCTGAGCGCGGCGCTTATCTCCCCCGCCAGTACCACCTTCGTTATTCAATGCTACAGTCGACTTGTAGATGAACGTATCGACCCAGTAGTCAGTCCAGGAATCATTCCGGCAAGCCATGTTCACGCCATTGCGGGTGGAAGTGGTTTTAGTGAAAACATGACATATGCAGATGCTCGTGCTTCTACTTGCGGTACCTGTAATGTCAAGGAGGATTTGTCGAACTATTGGACCCCGAAACTCTATTACAAAGCCCAGAATAGTAGTTACATTTCAGTTCCGATCAATGGCGATGACGGGTATGGGAATGTGGGTGGGATGGCCATCTACTACCTGTGAGTATTCAGAACCTAAGAATACATTGTGCAATGGGTGTCTAACAGGTTGGCAGTCAACGTCCAGGTCCTGATAATGATACACTCGTTCCATTCCCTGAGGGCTTCCGCATGCTCGCAGGAGACCCTAATCGTCGCAGTTTTAATGAATCATCATTCGCAGACCGAGCCGTCAGTTTCCGATGCACTGGTACGGATTTGCAAACAAATGGTTTCCCAAACATCAACTGCCCGGATGGTCTTCGTCTTCAAGTCACCATGCCTTCCTGCTGGGATGGTGTGAATGTTACCGCGACGGATTATAAATCTCATATGGCATATCCCATAGATGGTGATTATGATGGTGGTCGATGTCCTTCTACCCATCCTCATCATATGATGACTTTGTTCTTTGAGGTTACTTATCGCACAGATCTTTTTGCAAATGAATGGTATGGCGATGATCAGCCTTTTATCCTGGCCAATGGCGATACCACCGGATATGGATTTCATGGTGATTTTGTAAGTCTTTTGAAAATGTAACTGATTTGTGAGTCGTTCGTGCGCTAATATGACTAAAGGTTAATGGCTGGCACATTCCAACCCTCACGAAAGGGATCAACTGTCTTGATGGAAAACCAAACTGCCCTGGTGAAACCTTCACATTTTATGAACAATCCGACACTCAAGCATGCAAGCTCGCTCCATTGATCAACGAGCAGGTCAGTGGTGTCCTCACTGCCCTTCCCGGGTGCAACACACCATCTTCAGGACCAGGGGAGTACACCCCTCCAAGCTGTCCGCAAGACACAACTTTGCAAAACTCTCTCAAGACTGCTCCCAACAGACTTTCATCCACTGCCAGTACCCTCCCAGTAGGTGTAACCGACTTAAGCACCTCAAAAGGCTGGACCTATCTTGGATGTGGAACTGACGTGGCTGGTGACCGAACGTTGAATGCCGACTGGGAAGGCAACGATTCAATGACGATTGAAACGTGTATCGACTTCTGCTCTTCAAAGGGGCACACTTATGCCGGACTCGAATTCGGGAGCCAATGTTACTGCGATAACGCCTTGCCGGCCGACCGGGCACCTCAAGCTGGGATGGTCGGTGCATGCCTCATGCCTTGCGCTGGGAATAGTACCGAGATTTGTGGCGGTAGTGCGGCTATTACCCTTTATCAAAAGTGTGATAGTGGTTCATGCAAGCCATCAACCTCGCCATCCACAAGTGCTAAGGCCACCCGTTCGCTGGGTGGGAGAAGTAGGGTTACCAGAGGTTTGGCTATCTAGACATGGCTGGCTGGTTACAGGATGTTGAACATCCGAATGCGACCCCGTTTGTTATGTGATATACATAACCGTAGATATATATGGGATGGGAAACGAAAATGGCGTACGGGAAAATTACCTTTCATGTATATAGATATTACACATAGCAGCTATCGCCGAACTACATATACCGAGCTCGGGATATTAAGAATGATAGATACGGTCATGATAAAACCACCTTTCATATACCACACAATGAAGCATCTTGATTCTGTTGATCTTTTCGATATATGGAAGGTGCCCGGGATTTTGCGTTCCCGACGAGGAAGAAGGTATACCCGGGGCCGACGTAACTACGGACATGGTTCTGAGAAAAGTGGGGGATGGTAAAGTGTGCAATGTGATTGTTGCCCTGGCCACCTAATCGTGCTATGTACTAAAAACCATACATATGCCTATCATAAGTTACTCTGCTAAGAGCATAAACTTTGCTCAGGATGTCTATTTCAGCTGATTACAGCTAGAACAACTCTCAAAAGTTTCAATATTCAACACTTAAACAGTATCGCAGCAGGATCTTGTTTCAATACAGGCTTTATTGTTTTGTTATGGATTTTGGACTATTCAGGAGTCTTTAACCTACTTTGTAGGCGTGTATTGTTTTTCTGTCCACCGGGCGCTTGTGTCGATGAAAGAGGTAAAAGCATAGACCTTCCAGCCAGTGGTAGTTGCCGTCTATTCCCTCCCGGACTAATCGTCTGAATCGATAATCCCAACGGTATTTGTGTGATTGAACGAATCAGAATGCTTGTTATGGACAACCAACCACTCAGAGGCATCAGCGCAAGGAGATCTTTCAACAAATCACCAGCTAATTGATGGAGTAAAACCCACACCCCTCCTTGCTACCCCGTACGGACGTAGGATGAAAGCCAAGATTCGCGACCCAATACCCGGATCGATGAAGCTCGTACCTTGTTTCTTACGGCACAGTTTTCTGCATCTGATCGAAAGAGGCCAACAATGCGAAGTAAGGGTTAGAGACGGGGGAGCCATAAGGGAGGAGGCTAAAGAAATACTACTAGATGGCGCCTCGGATATGAGATACAGATAGTAGAGGAGAACACTGTACGTACCTACACAATAGGCTGGTATATTCTATCAACAAGGGGGCTTTTGTCGAATCATATCGTCAAGATTCTACAATTATGTGGAATTTTAACAATAACCAGGGTATATGTATTAACCTTTGTTTCCCCGGCTACTAAAGTACAAGTAAGTATTCACTGTGACAGCCCGGGAGACCCACTGTTGTTTTACGGTAGGCGGAGATAGTAGTGCAGTACGGCGCAGACGATCTGCATCCAGCTTTGTATCGTTTGTTCCATGATGCTTTGTCACGGGTAGTGCCGAGTATCAATGTTTTCTTTGGGAAATGATGAGCTCTATGCATCGATACAGTATGTGAAGCGTGGTGCGAATCTTTCGTTGGGCTTCGATCCATATGTTTAAGGGAGAAACATTGATGGCCCAAGATTTCGTCGATTCTTCCTTGTTTAAGCCATGTGTCAATGGAAATGCAGTATCTCTTGTGTGACATAAGACTCCTTGTCTAATTTTGGAGGATCACAGTATCTACGAGGTGCCCTGTACAGTACTTTGTAGGGGAAAAGCTGTTCCTATAGAAGGGAACTGCAGCACAGCTATGACCTCCAGTCAGACCTAGCCTACGAGCTATCACCTCTCTTCTCCACCCTCTCGGATATGAGGGTGCATCATGGTTCAGGCTTCATTACCCTTGCATGGAGGGGATAAAATCTCAAAAGACCGATCGTTTTTCTAGGGACATAGCTTCAGTAATCAGTGTTAATTTCCAATCCACCCAACGCTAAATGCCCCCCACGATAATAACATAATTTCTTTACTTTATCTCAAAGATGCTGGCTTATCTTCCATTCGAGTCCATCCTTTCCCTCGTGCTTTCTATATAACCCTATTTCATCATTTATAGGTCGGCTCAGACTTTACTATTGCTATAAGCTTCGAGAATGCCCAATTCAATCAATCAGCTGATGCAGGATGGTGACGCTCATGCGAAGACTCTTCCTGATGAGCATAGCAGTGGATACAATAGGACCGCCATTCTATCCCCGATATCTTCAAAATCAGAGAGTGTACGAGAAGAAAGCATCCCATCATCCCCCTCGAGTATATCGGGACCCAAATCTACGAATGTAAGTCACCACCGATTCACAAGTTCCGGAGACGGAGAGAGTAGCCCAAGGGGCATAATGAAGTTGGGTGACAGAGCAAGCTTGGGTAGTAGGGGAGGACCAGGTGTAAACGGCGCAGCAAACTTTACAGATTTCTTCAGTGCTGAAGTCTTTCATATCGTTCTACACAACCCGACCACTGCCCATAGATTCTTGAAGTTCTGCCAAAGCCGTTCGTGTGCAGAGAACTTGGAGTTCCTGCAAAAGGTGTGCTACCAGCATTTTCACATCCTTTTGATTTCACTCCAGCTAAACTTGGGCATTAGATCGATGAATATAATAGACTGCTGGATGAGACTCAACGTCTTCTCTCAACCATCTATGGAACTTATATCGCGCCAGATGCACCGCATCAGATCAATATCCCGAATAATGATGCGAGGCAATTGTCACGGGATGTCAAAAGTGCGACGCAATCGATTCTTCCTTCCTTGGAAGACATTTTCAATTCTTCTCAAGACCATATTGAGAAGCTATTAGCTACCGATATCTATCCACGGTTCGTCAAATACCAAGTCACTGCTTCTGCTACCATGGCATTGGCAAGCGACAGAGAAAGGTACCCCGGATTAGGCGACTGTTTTTGTATAACAGATCCAAGGTAAGTCTTCATCGTAGTGCAGTCAAAATCTAATCTAACTATTCCCAGACGAGCCGATAACCCCATAGTCTTTGCATCCGATGGATTCGTCTCCGTCACCGGCTATAGTCGAGCCGATATAATCCCCCGCAACTGTCGTTTCCTTCAAGGTTCCTTCACGGACACCCAAGCGACCAAGCGTCTCCGCGTTTCCATCGAAAACTGCGAAGAAACCGTCGAGCTCCTCCTCAACTACCGTAAAAACGGCGATCCCTTCTGGAATCTCCTCTATTGTTCTCCACTTATCGACGCATCCGGCGAAGTTCGTTTCTTTCTCGGTGGCCAGATTAACTGCAGCACCACTATCCATAGTCGGACTGACGTATTAAGGATTCTGAGTCTGAATAACGAAGAAAATGAAAGTTTTATCGATAGCCCTCAAAGAACAGCGAGTGTGAAAAGCAGGGAGTCGATGAAAGATGTTAATATGTACCCGAAAAGTTCGTTTTTCAAGAGTTTTAAGAAATACAAGGCAAATCCGTTAGTAGTGAAAGAGGAGGCAGGTATGGAGAATGAGTTAATTGAAAAGTTGGGGAAGTTGCAATTTAATAAGCAAGTTGAAGCTTTCTACACGGCTTATTCTAAGGTATGTTTATTGGCTTTTATTTTCAAAGAGTGAGAAGATTAACTAACGGAACTCAGTACGTCGTTCTTCAATATAACCCTCAGTCGCAAGCTCTTATCACCAAATTCTACTCCCCCGGCATAATTGACATCCTCGGCCTGAGCCTCCCTAATGGTGCAGTGGTGCACATTCACGATAAAGACATCTTCAAAGTTCTCTCGGAGCATTCTCCATCGTCCATCTCACGTTCATATAAAAACATCGTTAGAGATGGACTTCGTCTGGGACATGCGGTATCGATCGAAACGGGCCTACTGACAGGACACGAGGAGGTGAAGAAATCGCAAGGGTTCTTCGGTTCGGGGAAACAAGATCGAGGTCTTAGGAGAGCGGAGGAGAAATACGTTTGTCATTTCACGCCGTTGAAGGATGAGGTGGGGAAGGTGGGGTGGGTTGTTTTGACGGTGGCTCCAAAGGTTTGATGGGCGAGCGGAGATTTGTAATTTTTTTTAAGACTTGCGGGTTAGGCCTTCATATTAGGGGACAGGGACTCAGGAGACTGGGCGTATGGGAAACAAAATGTCACATAGATACCCAGGAAGGGCGTTTAGATGGAGTTTGCAGCTAAAATGTATACTAGAGAAAATGGCCTGTCAGATTCCGATTTTGCAGTAATCATCATGTCGCTGAAAAGCTTCTCAGAGTTTAATTCTCAGTGCAAGGCCCGGTGGGCATTAGTTCACATCGTAGAACTACTGCATGCATCTGTTCCGGTCCGTAGACAAACATTTGGGATTCATAAATGGACTACGTTCATTGGCTAATAGACTAGTCCATTATCCAATCAATGTAGTTTCTAGCTGGACTGGTCTATTAACTAATAGACGTAGTCGACGCCAAAATGCGAAGCTATTCATAAATGGACTACGTCTATTCGTTAATACCCTAAAGTGGGCAGTCCCCACCGCACAAACGCATATTTTATATAGTTAATAATCCTTCTCCCTTCTATACAATAGTCTTTAAGCATTATTCTATAACGAGACCACTAATGAAAGTGTTGAATGACCTTAGAGTATTGAACTACCGAACTAAAGCTATATACAAGAAGAAAAGAGGCTGTATATAGAACCAAAGGGCCCCCAGGGCTATGCTTAGCGATGCCCTTAGTGAAGTAGTATCCGGGCTGGCTATATGCAGCTACATGTATGTGTATGACTCAAGCTAAATACGTGTGCGACTTAAGTGCAGTCGATACGAGTCGTCACATATTCCAGCTAATATGACCTCGTCGGCGGCCCCCCCAGATCATTGGTAACTTCCCGAATCCCTAGGGAGGTTCAAAATGAGTTTATAGATATAATCCAAGATAATAAACATAAATACAAAGACCGACTTTCTCCTTACAAACACGGATAAAGATTATAACTGTAGATAGTTAGCTAGTATAGTACTACGTACTGAGAAAGCACTGATATCGAAGGTAGCTGAGGGGCCTAGACAAAGTAAACAGCAGCGGGCTAATACTACTGGACAGGTGCAGGGTAGATAGTATTAGTCTATGAACTGTGTTGATTTATAAATAGACCAGCTGAGGTACAAATTAAAGGTGTTTTCATATAGACGTAGTCCATTTATGAATAGCTTCGCATTTTGGCGTCGACTATATCTATTAGTTAATAGACTAGTCCAGCGAGAAACTACATTGATTGGACAATAGACCAGTCTATTGGCTAATGAATGTAGTCTATTTACGAATCCCAAATGTTTGTCTATGGATCGGGAACATATTAATTCACATCGTAGAACTACTGCACGCATCTCAACGGGCCAAGGATTTCCGGGACACAGGAAGCCTCCTTTTCTAGTAAGAGTCTAGCAATAAATTATCTAAGACTAGTATGAACCTTATAGCATCGGTTTCCTTTATATTCTCGGACACCATTTCCGAGATCGACATTAGGCTCGGCTTGCCTTACTATGTCGCTCGCTGCAAGCACATTACTCCTTATGCTCAAAAGCAGTAGCTGACTTCTCCTCCTGAGTTTCAGATCTCCCTACTTCCTCGTCTGTTGTACGAGAATGTCCTTGAAGACCAATATCCGTCTCCGTCAATGCATCCACCGTCTTCTTGTAGTAAGGGATGAAATTTACAGCAACGGCGTAGGTCAATGACCCCACAAAGAAGCACATCGGGACGAACATCGCAAGGCCGGTTCCATATCTATCCGCAGCCACCCCAGTCAATGGCGGTACGCTAGCACAAGCTTCATCAGCAGGAACTTTCTAAAATATTAAAAGTGAATCTTACCAAGCACCGCCAAGCACACCACCCACAATCCATCCAGAGCCTCTCTTCGTATGTCTGCCCAATCCTTTCATGCCTAGCGCAACAATAGTCGGGAAGCAAATTGATTCAAAAAATAGACACAAATACAGCATCGCCATACCTGTATTCTGGCGCTGAGTAATTGCTGGAGCGAGGAAGACCATTGCCATCACCATATACACGCCGAAGACCCAGCGAGGCCGGAAAATATACATCAGTCCCACTCCAGCAAAACGACCTACAGCAAAGGAGGCTTGAGCACCGGCAAGGAAGTTAGCTCCAAGCGCAGAGCTGGTGTTTGATCGGGTTTCTGTCACATAGTTGATAAAGTATCTAGGATCGCAGTTAGTAGATATGCAAGTATACTTTAAGAATCTTATAACTTACCCTGCAATAGCTACTTGCGCTCCAGTATAGCAGAACTGAGCAAAGGCCGCATGGAAGAGTTTATACTGCTTCCTAAACGGTAACTCGTCGGCCCCAGCATGCGTCTCATGAGCCTGGAATTCCATATCGGCATCTGTAATTTCCGGGATTTCTGAAAGGAAAAATACAATGGCTAGACTGAATACAAATACAGCTATGGCGAGGTAGACCCATTGGACGTTTTGGAGAGCTCGCGCGTCATCGAAGGCAAAGAACACGTATGAGCCGAGGACGGGTGAAATCACCGTTCCGATGCCGTTGAAAGCTTGCGAGATGTTGATACGGATTTCGGCGTATTTGGGAGGCCCGCATACTGGAGTGTGTTAGGTTGTACTGCGAAGTAGGGAGACGAGAATTCACGTGAGATTACGTACCTGTGATGTAGGGGTTGGCAGCTGTTTCGAGGGAACCGAGTCCGTTGCCGATAATGAAGATACAGGCACAAAACCCACCGAAACTTTCTTGTTTGATGGCTGCAATTGCCAGTAGGGCTCCAAGGCCTGATGCGCAAGTGGTTAGTAACTGAACCAAACTTAGACTTCATAACCCACCATATAGGAAGAGGCCCCACATGAAAACAGCTCGGTAGCTATAATGCCGCAAGATCCAAGCAGCATGACCTAATGAAGCCAACGGGTAGGCCCTTAGTTGATTAGCCAAACGCATTAATGATTTCTAGAAGACAACTACGCACCCAAAGTAAGCAGCTTGAAGTCCCGATGATCTCGCTTTTGTGATATGTAATGTATTTTGGAAATGTTTGTTCAGAGTATCGAGTAAGCTGTAAGAGAATCCCCACAGGAAGAACAGCACAGTAACCAAGCAAATAGGAAATATTGACTCGCGCAACGTGATTTCCGCTGCGTTTCTCCGATCATCTCGTACGCGCAACGTGCGCCTTTTCCAGAAGCCTGGTCCCAACATGATGGGGTCTTTGCGAGAACAGATGGTTCTCAATTCTGGGGCATTCGATGTGTATCTAGAGATTTCAAATAGAAAGCGGAGGTTATCAGCGCGGATGAGAAATCGTGCAACTATTTATGTGGTGCACAATCGTGGCTGGTGGGACCGTTCTATCGTCGATTGGACAACTTGTGACTCGTGCAAGGAATGCTCTTCATAGAGAGATCTTGGATAGCGAATGACCTTCTAGTTTCCTACATTTTTGGACTTTGTACTGCTAGGAACACTGTGATGATCTGGGGTATGCATGGTATCAGCCTTTGCGAGTAGTTGGACCGGTTAAAGGAGATCAGCATTCACCCCGCATTTGCAGACAGGCATCTTGTTGTTCCTCATCGGCGCCCCTCCATCCCCCCCAATTTAAATCCGAATCAACCATCACGTGTAGGTAGAATGCAACAACTGAGAAATAGAAGCGAGTTTGAGTATACTGGTATACTCGTGAGGATTGGGCGGCGTCTATTGCCGCGGACAATATATCTTCATTGATACCCTATCCACACTTTGATAGTCGCCTCTACTCCACCTCGTCTCTTCGGCAAGTGGGGACCGAACTTTTAGGGCGGTGTTACCCCACGGGGTTCAAAACAAGAACAAGTTCGGTTCAAGACTTTAATTTGTCCACCAATGACTTGAGCAGTCAAGTTGTACTATGGCAGCGAATATTTTCGCAAGGTATTCCGGGCCCATATCAGCCAACATGGAGCCAAACAATCCTCCACAATCTCCGCAAATGATGCTTCAAACCGGAAGGAGACCGAAAACAATGAAGGACTGCGAGGAAGAGTGGCCAACGAATAATGCCCGGCGGATGAACTTTAATGGGTTATTTGTGACCTGAAGATCGGAGGTTGCTATTCCATGGCCACTGGCTGTCTTCGTGCATACTTTGTACCATGATGGGGCTACTCTGCACGATGACCCCCCTCTGCTGCCAAATTAACCGTTCGTTGACATGGAGCGACTATAAAATTATATATATCAGAACAGCCCAGCGGAGCCTTCAATGTCCTTTATCCAGCCATCCAATTCATCTTTCAGCGTCTTGGAATCATCTGAAGCAGGACTTGAGCCATGGCGTCGCAGCGGTTTCTCACGATTTTGACGTTCCTGTTTCCGGCAGCTAAAGCCAGTGGATTCTGGTCTAGCACGCCGGCACGTTATGGGAATATCATCAAGGAGGCGTATCCCCTTGGAAATGGAAGACTTGGAGGTCAGCTTTCTATCGTTGTTTCAATTGAGTTATGCTGATACGGAAAATAGCTATGCCATTTGGTTCTCCAGGGACCGATCAAGTAAATTTGAATATCGACTCCTTGTGGTCAGGAGGACCTTTCGAAAACAGCGTGAGTAAATACACTGTGGATCTTGAGTGTTTTTCTAAATTCCCTTAGAGCTATACCGGAGGAAACCCAGCCGGGGACTTATCGCATTATCTTCCTGGAATCAGAGAGTTCATCTTCACGAATGGAACGGGAAGTAGGTAAAATTATTCCGATATAGAAATCGAGACTCACCTCATCGTAGATGTCAATGGACTCCTTGGAAGCTCAAATAACTACGGGTCTTACGCTGTGCTGGGAAATCTCAGTGTCTCAATTGCAGGAGTCTCTTCAACAAAGTCATACAATAGAAGTCTTGATCTTGATACAGGCATTCATACGACTACTTACATTGCTAATGATAACAACACATATATCTCTACGGTGTATTGTTCGTTTCCTGACGAGGTATGTGTGTACGATATTCAGTCAACAGGTCCACTCCCGCAAGTGACGGTCTCATTCCAGAATCAGCTGGCAAATCAATCGTTTCTCAATACAACATGTGGTTCTGGCTATACGAGACTCACTGGAGTCACACAGCTTGGACCACCGCTTGGGATGAAATATGATGCAATAGCAAGACTAGTAGGCTCTGCACCCGTATCTCATTGCAACTCTACCAAGCCTGGAGCTTTGACTATCCCACCGGCAAAAAACCTGCGTCATATCACACTCGTTATCGGTGTTGGAACAGATTATGACCAAACAAAGGGAAATTCAGCGAGCGGCTACTCGTTCAGAGGGGCTGACCCATCGCCAAATGTCGAATCAACTACCACGAAAGCTTCACGCATGTCCGAGACTACACTTCGTAAGAGCCACATCGCAGACTACAGCGCATTAACAAAAGCTTTCGTCCTGAACCTACCTGATACTGCCAAATCCTCAGGATTAGAAACATCAATCATATTGGACCGCTATCACTCATATGGGGCTGCTGATCCTTACCTTGAGTCCCTACTATTTCGATACGGCCGACATCTATTCATAACCTCACAACGGAGTAACAGTCTCCCAACGAATCTTCAAGGTCGCTGGACGCAACTACTTTACTCGGCGTGGAGTGCAGATTATCATGCAAATATCAATGTACAAATGAACTTATGGGGTGTTGACCAGACAGGGCTAGGCGATCTTCAATCTGTTACTTGGGATTATATGGAAAATACTTGGGTTCCACGAGGGACGGAAACTGCGAGATTGCTCTATAATGCGTCGGGTTGGGTGACACATAACGAGATGAATATTTTCGGACATACTGCGTAAGTCTGCCATTTTATTGGTGAATGTACAACTAACAATGGTAGAATGAAAGAGGAAGCCCAATGGGCAAACTATCCAGGTATCTTCACATACTCCCTTGTAATCTCTTGCTGATGCTAACTTTCCTTAGCCTCCGCCGCGTGGATGATGCTGCACGTCTGGGATCACTACGAGTACTCGCAAGATATATCATGGTTAACCAAGCAGGGCTACCCACTCATCAAAGGTGTAGCTCAATTCTGGACTACACAATTACAAGAAGATGCCTATTTCAATGACGGGACTCTCGTAGTCAACCCCTGCAACTCGCCCGAACATGGGCCGACAACCTTCGCTTGCACACATTACCAACAACTAATCTACCAAGTCTTCGAATCCGTTCTAGCAGTAGCCTACGTAGTCAAGGAGACTGACACAGCGTTCTTAAACCTCGTCACCTCACAGCTGAAGTCATTAGACAAGGGTCTATATATCGGTACCTGGGGCGAAATCAAAGAGTGGAAAATCCCCGACAGTTTCGGTTAGTTCACCACCCCTCATCTCCCTTGCAAATAGATAAAACTATAACTAACGGATTCCCTCAAGGCTACGACTTCCCCAACGACACTCACCGCCATCTCTCCCATCTTATCGGCTGGTACCCCGGCCACAGCATCTCCTCCCTCCAATCCGGCTACCGCAACACCACCATCCAATCCGCCATTTCCACCTCCCTCCTCAGCCGCGGTCCCGGCAACGGCCCTGACGCCAATGCCGGCTGGGAAAAAGTCTGGCGTAGCGCGTGCTGGGCGCGACTCAATAACACTGATCAAGCGTATTTCGAACTGCGCTATGCGATACAGACGAATTTCGCGGGGAATGGTCTGTCCATGTACTCGGGCTTGAACGAGCCGTTTCAGATTGATGCGAATTTCGGGCTGGTGGGAGCGGTGTTGAGTATGCTTGTTGTGGATTTGGCGGAGATGGGAATGGGGAAGACGGATGTGCATACTGTTGTTTTGGGACCGGCTATCCCAGAGAGCTGGGGTGGTGGAAGTGTGGAGGGGTTGAGGATCAGAGGGGGAGGGACGGTGGATTTTTCGTGGGACGGGAATGGAATTGTGAAGAAGGCGAAGGTTAAGGGGAGGAGTGAGCCGGTTGTTGTGGTTAACAAGAAGGGAGATGTCTTAGCTAAGGTTTGAAAGGGTTTCAGACGATGCAGATGAATGCGTGTAAGAGATTTGATGAGTCGCTGTGTGGATTGTACATAAGTACTGTTTTACTACAGAGGTACATATACATTATAATCGAATCATATGGCCAAGTTATCTTCCCTGCTTTGGATCACCAAGGATAATTCCTCCCATCCCAAGTCCAGAAAGTTGCAGCGCCCGCCTCTAATCCCTTAACAGTTTCCTTTCCACCTTCGTCAATGCCCCCTTTTCCCTTTTCGCGAATCACTTCCAAGCATCCTTCTATACTCTCATCTACTTCAATGGATCTATAGATTTCCCACGGAACGTCCGTGTTCTTGGCCATATCCGTATTTACCTCACCAGGATGGAGTGCCAAGACAATAGGAGCTTGTGAGCCTCGCTCTCGATGTAGCTCAGCTGCTAGATGCTAGAAAGGGTAAATGTGAGTAATTGCTGAGTATGGCTTGCATCTCAGGGAGGAGTTTAAAAAAAAAAAACGCACAGAGAACGTGAACTGAAGGAAAGAGCTACCCAAACAGAGCAGTGTTTACAAAATATCGGTACAGCAACCACATGTAATCATCAAAATGGAAATTAGACACTATATAGCGATACATAAACTCACCCGTAATCCCATATTCAACGCAGCCTTCGAAGCAGCATAGGCTGCGAATTTATCCTCATACGATCGAAAGTCACCAGCCGAGCCCGAATCCGAGGAGATAAACACGATGGTAGAGATAGATATCTTCTGGTCGGAAACCGAGAGGAGATGGTTGGCTGCGAGAAGCGGACCGAATGTATTGGTTTGGAAATGGTAATGCCATGTTTTATTGGATCTGTTGGTGAGGAGCGTGGTGTGAGGATAGTAGATTTGTGATTCCCCTGAGAAAGGCGAGTGTAGGGAGGGTGAGAAACTTCTCAGCTTCTGGGACTACATCTGACTGGACAACAATCACAGGATTGGACTAGAAATAGGGGCTAGGAGCGGAGAGATCAATAGATAAACTCACGAGCCGAGTACACCATTTGGCCAATCCAATACACCGGGATTAATCACCACTGTTTCAATACTAGCTCCTCCCTCCCATCCATCTCGTGATATTAATTTCGACACATCAACTGCCAGCAATTTGATGCTTTCCTCATCATTGACATCGCATCGCAGAAGACTGAGTCTAGATTTTGCATTATTCTTGAATTCTTCCGAGAGCTTCGACAATGAATCAGGGGTTGCGACAGAACGATGAGTAGCGATGACCAAGTTGTTTGGCGAGGAGGATAGAAGTTGGCGCACGAATTCGAGGCCAATACCACGACTTGCGCCGATTACTAGATGAGTCCTGGAACTTTCGGTCATTATATTTGGTGCAGCTTGATTGCTAAAATGTACCTATATACAATTTCCCTCGTCGATAGATACAACAGAATCGCATGCTATCATCGCCATGTGGAGATTCTGGCTGAACCTTCCCGTTTGGGAAGGTGGGGGTTGTTTGGTCTTTCTGTCTTTTACTGTAACAACTTAGAGCTGTCTGATAGGATACTTCTTCGACCTGTACAAACGTTTAATTGAGGCAGCCATTGCAAGTCTAGAACACCCACTTAATGCCAGTTTCTGACTTGGATTCTAAATTGCAACCTGAATTGTGCAATTTACTATACATTTTATGAAACAATGTACAATTGCTCGATAATTTTATATTAGCCACATCTGTTGAACAATCGTATGAATTATCACAGTTAGACAAATCATATCTATCAATTCTCAATTGGACCGTAACCTTAGATGTTTCTCTCCTTCCAAGCAGGCTAACTTTGACTGAAGAAACAATAAGTTAGTTGCAGCACCAATCATTAATCAATCAATCATAATATCTACTTAAAACGCCTATTTCCAAAACCTCCCTGACTGTTTAATGAGAATTTAGCAATAATCGTCATTCCCATCGGAAACGTGGTCATATGTACAGAAAAGCAATTTAAACACATTCTGGCTCTCGGCGCCGTCGGTCCGTGGGGTTATATTACCATTACTATACCATGTAACTTAATGTATCATCTATATTATTGAACCAAGACTATATATATAAATGGAAAGAAAACCCATCTGTTCTGTACCCCAGACTTTCCAAGAAAGTTGACCTTCTACCTTTGACTGAAAACAAGAATGCATTTCCAAAATCCTATTCATGCGGCTCTGCTCACAGCAGTAGCGATTCAGAGTGTTCATGCGCAGCAAACTGCTTGGGGCCAATGTATGTGTTCGGATTTTCGTGCAAATCTGCTTGTGTCGATAAGTTTTGGTGGGAATAAGGATAGCTACTGACCCTTCAATCGCAATACAGGTGGAGGAACGCAATGGTCAGGAGCAACTAGTTGTGTATCGGGCTATGTCTGTACCTTTGTAAAGTAAGTTCTCTTCTCCTCCACTCCCTAAAACGCGCAAACTACCCTCCAAGAACCAAAACTAATAGCATCTTCCATAGTGAATGTACGTCTTCACGTCCTCTCACATCTCCCCCCTCCCAACCTAACCCACCACCCAGACTACTCCCAATGTATCCCCGGAACCGCCTCCTCCTCCCCCTCTAGCACCGCCGCCCCAACCACCACCCCGACCGGAAGCCCCACGACCACCGTCCCCGTAACCACCACCGCCGCTGGCGGCGGCTACCCCGGGACCACTCTCCAAAGCGGGTACTACTGGATCCGCGCCGTCGAATCTCCCAATTTCCAGTACCATCTCCCATTCCCCCATCTCCAACAGCAAAACCGCTAACAAACAAACCCTAGCTCCTACCTACAATCGCAACCCACCAAAGCCCCCGGACCCGCCCTCCTCGCTGACCGCACCACCGCCGGACAATTCCAAGTCGTCTCCGGACAACTCGTACAAGTCATCGCGCCATCGACTCTCCTCTACGGAAACGTGTCTCCACCCGCTAATTCATCTGTCAATAGACTTGCGCTCTCATTCAGCACGACGCAAAATACTTTCGGGACATTTGCATTCAGCGGCGATGCGTTGACATGGAGTGTGAGTAGTATCAGCCGTCCGAATTTGAGCGCGTGGTTAGTGTGCGATGCAAAGACTTTGTGGATTAATTTGGGGTCGTACGCGTATAACACGCCGCCTGGATGTGTGGATGAAACGATTCATTACTTTAATGGAGCGACGGTTGATTGATTGATTGATTGATTGAGTTGGTGGGGATTCACGTTGATGAGGTGGAAAGGAAATGTATATGGAGAGGATTTATTTTTGTAAATAGTTTGTTTTTGGTTGTACATACCTTTTCGGTGCAGAGGAAACAAACGCCTTGATATAACGGCACCATTTGACCCATAGCTTTATGTGACATAGATACTATACAGCTGGTTTCTTCGCCGCTCTCTTCAGTAAGCAATGACTTCCCCATCGCCTTCGATATTTCTCTGGTACAAACGGTAAATTAGGTAGCCAGATGGTGCGGCCAAGTATATGAGTTTTCGAAGCATCAAGGAATGGTTCACAGGATACCTTTTCCCAATTCTCCTTGTCTAAGATATAATGTGGCTCATGGTCCGAGGATGTAGAGCCAGGGTAGTAGGTATCAACCAGGAAGTCGCAAGTTCGGAGATCGACCTAATCATAAAATTAGTCCTATAATGTAAGAAAAGGGATAAACTTACATATTTGCTGATATCTTCCAGATTCTGATCATTCATGCCTGATGGTGTGAGCCATGCTCCTGACCAAAGCCCAAATCCAGTCCCAGCTTCCGAGAATTCACCGGGCAATAACCCGTCGAACTCGCTCTTGACAAACTTGGCTTTCATCTCATTCGGTAGATGATAGGTACTCGGGAATCTATACCATTCCTTGCCGAAACAGACTGAACTACCTTGTGTTGATATCGAGCTGTTTTTTAAAGGTTCATAGATTTTGAGTGGAGCAGAATATGCTGTATAGATACCATAGATTCTTGCGACACCAAGATCAACTGATCCAATCATGATCATGCTCACGAGGAGCAGCTTCAACCTTGGTGGTATCTTCCCAACTAGAGTTTTTGGGTCTGATTGACCAAATGCTGCTAAGATGATATGAAGAGACATGGCAGCATTAAGCGCGAGACAAGGATACGCTGGATACATAAAGCGTTCTTCCTTGTGTGGTTGAACAGTAAAGATACCGAGCCAAATGTAGAAGGGTGCCATGAAGACAATACTTCGAAGCGCAGTGACGGAACCTCTTTCCCTTGATCCAAAGATCTTTTGAAGGGCAAACAGCGGTAGGGCGGATATCGCAAGTACAAACCAGATATTGAAGTTGAGGAGTAAATTGCGGATGTAAAAATGCCATGGTTCGGTGCCGTAAATCTCTGGACCTCTGCCCTCTCCACTAAAAATATTGTAGAGGACAATATTCAAGGGGACAATGACTAGACGTCGATAAAAGAATCCGGAAACGAGGAATTCAAATGTCTAAACGACAGTTAGCACACCTATTCTAAACCACCAACCGTTGTACTCACCAAAACCAATAACCCTCCCACGATCCCTCTCATGAACCGCCACACAGTATCAATTAATGCATCCTTATTGCTAAGGCTGGCGAATATTACTTCCTCAATGAGAAACGGAGCCGACAGCGCCATTGAAAATGGCCATCCAAGTATCCCTCCGACCGCGAACCAGAAAATCCCTTGGGCAGTCTTGAGTCCGCCCCTCCAGTTCATGAAAGCCGCCATTCCAAGCATAGTAGTATACATGGCGAAACTCGAAGGCAGGAAAGATGCAGAGGCATGGAAAAGTCCCGGACTGAAAATATTGGCCATCATGAAGAACATTGCGACGCGCGGGTTCAAAGTTCCATTGATCACTCGAAACATTTGCGTCTGGCATAGGGCGCAGATAGAGGCAAGGCCATAGCGGACGAAGTAAAATTCACCAACCTGTGCTTTCGTTAGGGACTGTATACTGAATTGAAGTTTGACCATACCTTGGTGGGGAATGGTAGAAGTCTTCGAAAGTTTCCAATCAATGCATGGAGGGTGATGTATAACCAGCTACGAATCGCATACTCTGGTGAGTATTCCCAAGTCTGCAAACCATATCCATGACTTATATAATGTGTAGGTTCCCAGTAATTGAATGTTTCATCACAGTCCTGGATTGGAGCAAAGAGCGCGGCTAGAATATTTGCACCGAGAAAAACGTAGAATGCGCCTATGGGTTTGACTGCGAAAGGTGTGGCAGGTCTGTTGAGCATAGGTTAGTAGTGGATTATTGCACTCCATTGAGGTACGAACTTCTTTTTCTTTGGATGTGAAGGAGACATATCGCGCTTCACATCGAACTTATGCGGGACATCAGCTACTGACAGCTATCAACATCCTCAACAATGATGACATTTTTTTATGAAGCATAAAACAAGTATAAAACATGCATAAATATGGTTTATTTACGATAATTATGCAACCCCACTGGATCCACCGAACACCACACTAAATGCATCCCTGCATGCTAAAAGATCCGAGCTTCAAGAAATTATTTCGATCCCCAAGTTTTTGAACAAAAAAATTCGGAAAAGAAAGCATATCATATCACTTTCCATCCAGCAACTAGACTTGGTATATTCTTGGTTCTATCTAATTTTTGTAATCTCTTATTGATATTAATTGGATATATGTCGACAAGCGCAATTGACAGCCTTACCAACGACGCTCCTCCAGCGAAACGCGCTCGCAGCGACTCGAACAGTTCAGCTAACCAGACTTCCACCTCACCATTGAACGCCAGCATGAATACATCTGATAATATATTATCGAGCGCACCTAGTGGAGTGAACTCTAGCCAGCAAACTACCGGCAAAGAATCATCTGCGATGTCTCAAGCATTCTCGGGGATACCTGGATTGGGGAGAATTGGACATGCGCCGGCGACTACTATGAGGGTAGAAGAGAGCGCAGCAGAGGTTCCGGCAGTTAAAGACGAAGTATCTATAGAGAAGCCTCATCACGAACAACTATCGGCAGCCAATGGCACCCAAGAAGATTCGAAAATGGCAGACGCTGAACCTGCGCAGGAGAATACCGGGCTTGAGAATAATGCTGCGAGAGTCAAGCAAGATTTCGAGATGGAAGATAAAGTTTCAAAACCTTTACGAGGGGCTTCGCAGCCAGCAGGTGCCGTTTCTGAGATATCCCAAGAGTCGAAAACAAACGATAAGTCTGAGGGCGGGAACACGAATAAAGAAATGGAGGTTGAGATTTCCCAGGTTCCTGTCAATTCTGCAGCAGATACAAACAAAGCAGCAGAGTCGATACCAGTGACTCACGCCGAGAATAACACACCTACAAATATAGCCGGCATTCAGACAGAAAATTTGGAGGCCGAGCAAGCTACTATTTCCACAGCAGACACGGAGCACAACCTCCAAACCCATATGGAAGGCATCCAAACAGAAACGGTCGACGAATCGAGTCCGCCTGAACTTACCCATGCTTTGGAGGCACTCTTGGGAGGTCTTTCCGGGCCTACCACTTCGACCGCGACAGAGATCGCTACAGAGACTGAAACCACACTTCAACCGACAGAAGAGGAACACCCTGAATGGGAAGTTGACTCTTCGCCCTACGAGTCCTCATCAGATGACTCTTCTAGTGACGATAGCTCCTCAGAGGATAGTGATGAAGATGGAGAGAATTCCTACAAGCTCTTGAGTCCGGAGGAGCAGGCGAGGATTTTGATGGAAGGCGATGGTGGATCCGACGACGAAGGAGCTGCGAAAGGAGCAAAAGGTACGGGAGCACAAGTACGAACAAAGAATGAAATTCCAGAAGAAGTCATACCCAAACCCGATGTTACAATCACACCAGAAATGCCTATTCAAGAGCTGGGGAATGTGGAAACAATGGTAGATGGAGTAGTCCTCATCAAAGCCAAGACATCTGGGGAATATCGAGTCCTAAAGGAAGAGTCTGTGTTGTGTTTAGAAGATCGCAGTGTTATTGGTGTTGTCTCTGATACATTAGGTCGAGTCGAGCAACCGTTATATTGTGTAAGATTCACCAATGCTGATGCCATTGCGGAAGCTGGGTTAAGTCTGGGCACCAAAATTTTCTACTCCGAACAACATTCAACATATGTCTTCACACAGGCTTTGAAAGCGTACAAAGGCTCCGATGCGTCTAATCTACACGATGAAGAAGTTGGTGATGAGGAAATGGAATTCTCAGACGATGAGGCTGAGGCGGAGCACAAGAGGAAGATAAAACAGAAGAGAATGGAAAAGAGAGGCGGCAAGATGCAACAGAATGGTGGTTCCGGGCATAGTGGACATCCTTTGCAGCAACAGTTCACACCTGGGGATAGCAGCGTCGGTTTGAGCTACGATGAAGCAGAGGATGGACCATACAAACCTCTTGCCCGTCCAGTCGGATTTACTGGTGGTGCTGGTGGCGAGGCTCCTCAAGAAGGATCACATCACAATAGACAGAATCACCGAGGTGACCATGGAGGTAGAGGCAGGGGAAGAGGCCGTGGAGATAGAGGACGAGGTGATCGTGGACGTGGAAGAGGTGGCGGACACAATGACCGAAACAACGGCTATTCTCTTCCAGCTCAGGTGCAGACAAACAACGGATTTTCACCCCCTAACCCAAGCCCTGGTGGGTTTTTCAATGCTCAACCGCCACCATTATTGCAAGGGTACTCCCCTTCACCTCAACCATATCCTCCAAACAACTCATATAACAACGCAAACACTCCCCAATACTCACCCCAGCAACCGCAAATATGGCCGCCGTATCCTCAAAACTTCCAACAAGGCTACCAACAATCTTTCCCAAACCCACCTAATGCTTGGCCTGGTATGCCACCACCACCGCCATTACCCTCTGGCGCGTTCATCAATCCAGCTTTCTTCAATCAGATGGGTGCGCCCAATCAGTGGAATCAGCCGGGTTCACAGACTGGGAATGACAGAAGCAGGTCATGATGAGACGAGATGTCCTGTGCATGAGTTGAGTTTTCAGTACAAGGTTTAGTTGCATTTTACTACCATAGCGAATTAAATTTGACATGACCTGCTGAGGTCCTTATTAGAAACAAGCCAGTGACTCGAATACCGTGAGTTCGGCTCATATCATGGCAGAGCTGAGTGGCTCATTGCTGCCCATTCAAATTGATACGAAGTAAATGGTTGAGACCCTGAAAATCTTACGGCATTTTCTTGATCGCACCACTTTGTTCAATTATCGTAAAGTCATTCATATCATGGCAGTTTGTATGCCCGATGAGGTGATTGTACACCGTCGTGATGATTTTAGTAGGGTTTGACAGCGACTGAAGGTTATCCTTTGCCCGAAAAGGCAAAAAAGTCCACGATAAGACCAAGAATAGTGGGGCACTTCCCCGCGATGTCTCTTATCGTTCACACTTGAGTCAAGTTGTATATATTTACACAGTAGAAACATCCTTTCGAATAAAATGTCATTACTTGCTCAGGCTTCAGACTCAGTACTTCCCGTTATTGAAGCTCCGTGGCGGGCGGGAACATTGTCAGAATGACTAACAACATGCTACGAAACTGCCAGACATGGGCCGAGTCTATGGGTGATCGGGTCAAGACATCAGAAATTGGACAGCAAGCTATCGATAATTCGAAGGTATTACTCTACTGGATCGGACTGCTGTCTCTTGCCGCATGGTTGATCATACGCGCGGTAGCTTTTCTGAAAAATTCACGAGTCGCGAGACCGGGCACACCAGATCTAGAGAAACCGTCATCTAGGAACGGGAAACCACAGAGGTCACTCGGAGGTGCGTTTGCTTGGATTCTCGGTGGACCAGAGCTGATAATGCAATAGTATGGGAGCCCATACAGTTTACCCGTCCGACGGCGGCTCCTTACCCCAATTGGGATGTAACCAAGACCAAGCCAAATGCATACCGACCATTTAGACATGGACCATATCATATTACTATGGGATTGAGGACCATGAATTGGGACGAATGGATAGGTGCATAACCTTGACTGATTTGGAGGACTTCCACTGACACTTTCAGAACTCGACAACCAATACATGAAGTTTCATGACGATAAAGCTCGACGAATAATTGAACGCGGTTCACGATCTTGTTACACAGACCCTTCAGCATTTGATGGCGCCGTCGAACTTCTCGAGGAATTATGCTCATATCTACCGGAACGTTACCCCACGTTGTACAAACGAACCGCCGTCGGCATGGACAATCTGCTGACTGGGGAATCATTCAATATCATCGAACGGCCGCTTGCAGAAGACCCGATGCAAATGGCGGCGCGCTTTGTGCAAGATGATCTGGCAATTATGTTTGAGAAAGAAGATGGCCAATACTATCTCCTCGCAGGCGCCATTCTGCTTGCGGGATTTTGGCGATTGGAAGACAAATTTGGCATGCCATTGAGCGAGATTCACACATCTGGTGATGTTCCCGGATACAAGCAGAAGCTGGAAAAGGGAATGATGAATTTTTTCCGTCGTGTTCAACCCAACGGGCCGGTGCAGAGAGTAAGGCTCCTAAACGTGCGCAATTATGGCTACCTGCATGAGCTAACTTGCTGTTTAGAATAACTACTTCATTCAAGTCGATGATCAACTTGCTTGGTCGTCAAGTATTGGCCCGGAAAATGGCGCACCGGGGACTGTTAGTTGGGATACTGCGGAGAAAAATAAAGCGGTTGAGCATCATTGGTTTAGATCGGAACGTCAGACACTGAGGAGGTTACCGAGATCAGGTGGTGTTGTCTTTACCATTCGCACCTACTTCCATCCGATTACGGAGATATGTGAGGAGCCGTATGTACCGGGAAGGTTGGCAAGTGCCGTGAGAAGTTGGAGTGAAGATGTGAGCAAGTATAAGGGGAAGGAAAAGTATGGTGAGGTTTTATTGGCGTATCTGGATAAGAAGCATAAAGAGCAAGTTGAGGCTGGTCTTGATGTGGAGAATGAGGATGAGGTTAGGGCCTATCCGTATTAAGGGCCAGGATAGCAGGCGGCTGGCTTTTATCGGCGAGAAGCATGAGGTTGTCCCGGAGTGAAAAGTCCGGATTCTTTCCTTGGCTATTCCACCGAGTGTAACCATCGCATCGGTGTGTCAACACGATCGATCTTGAGTTGTCTAAAGCTGAGGATGATTTGTGTGAGTGCACAGATGCTGTCTTGCAGTTTTACATATGAATCATATCGTTTTAAAAACCCCTCACCGATTATTTCTACAGGAGAAATGACACCATGCATGTTTCCCTCATGCTGGGCGCGGCTCCAGGCAGCGAAAATCGTCTGCTCATGAACTGTAAAGATGATGTCAGGCTGTACTCTTTGCATTTTGTGAAGACAGCATTCTATCGAGGTTGAGTACTTCTTTCGACCATCTGCTCCTCTTCTTCATTTGTGTCAGAAAGGAATTCTTATGTTTATACGCCGTTGTTCGAGACCGATCTCGATTTTGTCAAAAACAATCTAATAACGTATCCATCTGATCAGATGAGAGAGGTCTGAGGGTGCTCCAACAGGTTGCTGCCAGGGGTGGCACACAGCCCTGTAGACGTTCTGTCAAAATTTGGAATCAGATTCATCATCTGCGTCTGAAGTTCTTGGAGATTACTTCGAGTGATGGTTCACAGCAAGATCACACACGCCGAGAAGTAGTGGTATGTTTGCTAATCCTCTTGCATTTCTGCTAGTTAATTAACGTTTGTGTACTGATCCTACACAAGACGACATCAGGGCACTTAACAAACGTCTACAATGGCAGATCGACAACCCGGAGAGAGGAATTAAGTTTGTTCCCTTGGATGAGGAGTCATTGCAAGTAGTAGTATTTACAGACGCCTCGTTCGCAAACAGCAAGGACTATTCTTCTCAAATCGGATACATAATTGCACTAGCAGACAAGAACGACAGGGCTAATATCATTCATTGGTAGTCAATTAAGTGCAAGAGAATCACAAGAAGCGTGTTGGCTTCAGAATTGTATGCGATGGTGCATGGGTTTGATGTTGGGGCATCGATCAAGGCAACAGTTGACAGGATTCTAGAAAGTTGACAGGATTCTAGAACGAGAAGTCCAACTAGTACTATGCACAGATTCGAAATCGATCTACGACTGCCTCATCAAGCTATGAACTACCCAAGAGAAGCGCCTCATGATTGACTTGATAGCACTTCGACAATCATACGAAAGACGGGAGATCGCGGAGGTAAGATGGATCAGCGGCGACAGCAACCCAGCAGATGCCATGACGAAGCAAAAGCCCGGCTACGCACTAAAGAACATGATCGACACGAATAAAGTACAATGTGATGTGATGGAATGGGTGGAAAGGAATTAGGACGTACTGATTGAATACAAGGATAGGATATGCAGATTGGCTACACAGATTGGATGCGGGAATAGCCTCATTTTCCCTTTTTTACCACATTTCTCTTACTTTTACCTCCATTAAAGAGTTGCCAGTTTCGGTTCAGTGTATCGATCAATAGTACACCGGCGACTATCGAGAAACAAGGTTGATTAGATACGAGCTTCGTACGATACCCTCTTACCGTCGTACGAGCCCTAGATACTGAAATGGCATAAATGCAAATGCTTTAGTGCTACCAGTAAAGGGCGCCGTACGGTCCTCGCAGACTGCGACCGACTCACGGCTCTTCAAACTCGCTAGGCGCCACGATAGGAATACTATATTCTGGGAGAAGCGCCCCTCCTCCCACTCCAAATTTCTACCTTTCTCTTCCTTCGCACGATGGGCATCTACATTCCGGGAGAAGCGCCGCTCCTCCCACTCCTAATCTCTACCTTGGCAATTGACTACCCTAATCCTCATGTCGTACGAGCTGGCACCTTACTGCTACAGAGCTAGCACCTTAATGCTAATGACAAGAAGCGACATATAACCGGTCGTACGGAGCTGGCATCTCACTGCCACAGAGCTAGCATCTTACTGCTGGGATCAACAGGCCCTAGCTACTGAAAAGGCATCAGAATGTATATCTGCGAATATATGCTCTTTTGCCAACAGTAAAGGGCGTCGTACGAGCTACAACAGACTCACGGCTCTTTTAAATTCGCAAGGCACCACGATGGGCACAAGATAATATAAGAGGATTCAACCCGTTTATTTTGTTTCACCTACAGCTGTACTAAGCCAACCGACAGTTTGGTTTAGGCTAATTGACAACTCGATATGTCGTTTGCACGCAGATGTAGGACATCACATCAAGGTGTTCCTTGTTTTACCGTGGAGGAGCGACGTGTTATGAGGTATCATTATCAGATTTCATAATATCAAAGATGCCACTCCAGCTATAAATATCACAACGGGAAATCTCAACGCGGGTACCTGATGTGGTCTCATCAAAACGAATGCGAGAATGACAGGGAGGTTCCGAGGAACAAGTTTATGTGGCCTCCCAATAGACTTGGGCAGAGAGATATCCCCCAAGCGCTTTCTTCACTTGACACATGCAAAGAAAAAAAAACATACCTCAATTCACGAAACATGGCTCGCAATAAGCAAGTAGGATCAAAGTCATGGAGGACCGGAGGAATAAACTTATGTGATCTCCCAGTCGAGATCCTGAGGCAGATCATTGATTACCTGCTAATCACCCTTTTGTTCTGCC
The DNA here is from genome assembly GCA_001465935.1 of Clarireedia homoeocarpa. Classification (NCBI taxonomy): domain Eukaryota; kingdom Fungi; phylum Ascomycota; class Leotiomycetes; order Helotiales; family Rutstroemiaceae; genus Clarireedia; species Clarireedia homoeocarpa. The sequence goes on along the minus strand of LNKV01000045.1, from coordinate 15,147 downwards.
AGCCATGTTCTCAAGCTTATTTCACCCTCTGCGGCAAACTCTGCGATGTAGTATACTGGCATCTTTCTTGGCAACTCGAACTCACTCCAGCTCTCCTGCGAGTGAATAAAAGGCTTTACGAGGTTGGGATACGTGTTCTTTACAGCAAGAATAAAATACTAACGGGATCTGTCGCCATACAATGCGACTGACAAATGACCGAATGAGATTAAGACCTCATTTGGCATACACGACAGTGAACAGCGACAGCTACAGGAGAGCAAATACAGGAGGTGATTAAGGGCATAGTTAGAAAGCATAAATAAGGGCCTTATACCCTTGATAATAAAGGACAGCTACAATCCCTTGAACACTCCTGAATGCACCTTTGACGTGTGCATCTTAGGCGTGAAGGGTGTAGCGACAGGATCCCATCCGGTGGCTACTCCACCCTTTCGATCTCACGTGTATTGAATCCCCAGCCGCCGTTCTTCGAGACGAATATCGGTCTCGTTAGAAAAATGCTAAGAACGCATGGTACTCGGAGATCAATATTTTGAGAAAGTCACTGCCAGTTGGAGAACTCCTGTACCAGTATATGAGGAGCACTTATTGTCACCTGGACGGCATAGCCCGAGCGAAATTCATCAGACACTTAGCAACCATCTCATCAGCGCAGATGAAGCTCTAAAGGCTTATACTATTCTGCACGGTGAGAATCAAGGTGCTAAACTTCGCGGATATCTCATGGACTTTGCAAGTCGAGGGCCAGGCTATATACAGTATACAATTTCTGTCTTGGATTGGCAACGTATGGGAGGACACGACTTGGGTATACAATGCCCTCAGATGACTCAATATTTCCGAGGCGCAGTCCAGCATAAACACGAAATCAACAGCATAACGATATAGGACCATCTTTCGAGAATCCTAAATGTGAGAATTCTAGAGAAGTGAAAATTGCGGGTTATATTTCACACTAAATGATACTGCGAAAGGGCGCGGTCATTTGGATTTCGTTTGTAACCCACTCCTTATTCTGCTAAAATTCTTACTAATTATGTACGTAGGCGTCGACACTACAATGGTTAAACCAAGTCATATTATGGGGGGCGTTAGTCACCCTTTTATGGCCCAGTGCCCATTCCCAATGCAGGGAAGTTGTAAGATGAAAATGTACGACTTGATTGATTTCTATCTAAAATATAGAAAATGGAAACCTTTTAGAGATATCCCAAATGAGTCCTTATGACTCATGAGTTACGCCATTCCCATGGTATTACGGGTGAACAGGAATGTACAGGAGACGGGAGCCATTCATATGCACTGAAGCTATTTACGGATATAGGAGTCGTTTACTTCTACAGAGGTTGTTCTACCACTGCTAGAAAGAGGCTCTGGAAGAACCCCTACCACGCCAGGATCACCTGCTACTGTACAAATGCCATTGAGATGCACGTATCCTGACCCAAATACGCATATACATCACACCCGCTGTACGACGAAAGGTTATGCCAATGCATAGGTTCTTTTCTACTCATAGAAGAGCCGATTCTTATTCCGCGGGTCCCGTACTAATGTCAATTTCTCCACAATATTACCTTCGGGAGGTTTTGCAAATTCCAGCTAATAATATCGTTTACCTTGTGCCGGCGAAGGAGTTGGACGCTGGTCTCGCCCGATTTCATGGGACGGATCTTGAGGAAGGTCAGAGCACACCATGTTTTCTCATCGGGACTCTAAAGGCATTTGGAACGGCAAATCAAATTTGATGAGTTGGACAGATGTGCGGCACAACAGACAAAGATGCGTATCCGGCAATTGTAGTGCATAGTACCGCAAAATGAGCCAGCGATTTGACGAAGGGATCGAAGGAGTTATCATCGGAAGGGATGTGATAACTATACGCAGGCAGTTAGAGAAAAACGCTTTTCGGGATATTATAACACACGGCACGGAGAAAAGCGTCAAACTTTTGCTTGAAAAGGTGGTTTGCAGGTGTTATCATCGAGGATAAGAGAATGGTAAACCAAGGGAAATATTGTTTCGGGTCCCGCCGCTGATCCAAATGGCTGTTTTCTCAGATATTGTTCCTCGGATTCCGTTCTATGAGGAGGCGATGAACAACAGATTCGGCACAGCTCCTTTCTTCTTCTTTTCAAAGACTTAAGAAATATACGGCGTTCAAGGGAAGAAAGATCATACCCGGAAGAAATGGGAGCAGGCGATCTGTGCTTTAAATCAAATCGCCAATGCTACAGAGTGGGTAGCTTACCAGCTCCTCATTTCAAACACCTAATGACACAAGAAAGAAGCTATGCGGCCCAACTATGATCATACATTAGGGTTCATCAGTTACACCAAAAAATGGGTCTTCGCATCTTCGACTGGACAAACCGTATCTTCTGACAACAATACTAACATTTGTCTCTCTTCTACAGGATTGCAGAGAGTCTCGGGGATGCTGTTGGTCTTACACATTTGGATATGGACACGTGGATGCGGGTATGCAGGTTCTTCAATCATGATCCAGACAAGCGACATGCGGAACGTATTGTCCAGGTGCCAGGTATGCTGCGGCGTCTGCTTCCTGTCCAGGCCCACGGTGTATGGTTTGCTCTTTATCGTTTGTATAGTGTTCATCGGTCACTGTTCCTAGGTTACATTATGGGGCTCGGCAAAACGACTATGGCAATATGTCTTCACCTCGTGCAATATATCATCAATGAAATGAGGTATGATATGGCGGTGAACCCCGATGATCATTCTCCCGATGGATATGCTCCGTGTCCGAGTGCCGCACGCCTGCGTGAGAAGTATAAGCTGGAGTGTCCGTGCAGGAGAGATAGCTCCACCTATGGAGTCGAATCACTCTTAGGAGGTACCGTGGTGATGGTACCGATTCGGTTGATCAAGAACTGGAACGATGAGTACTGGCATTGCTTTAACGATAATTCAGGCGGGAAAGTCAAAACATATAAGTCCACCTTTCGTTGGGACAGTGAGGGACATGCACCGCCTGGACAAGGTGCGAAGCTCGACTACGAAGTCTGGATGGTCTCAACCCAGGGATATACCCACATCTGTCAAATACCCTACAGCCCTAGTGGGGCTTATTATTCGGGACGAAGGTCATGAAGAATGTGGCGAGTCTTCCGCAACTATGAAGGCCATCCGTGCTGTTCGTAAGGCCAATGAGTCTATGGACGTTGATCCACCGAGGCTTGTGATCATGAGTGGTACTATGATCTCAAAGGGACCTTTGGATATAGCCTACTATATCTAGGAGATGGCATGGGAAGGATGGAAAGATCACGATATACTTTCGAAGTGGTGTAACGGAGAAGCTATTGATTTAGGAAAGCGTTTTGCGGTCGCTAGCAAAACTGGTCAGGATGCCGATAACATTGTTAAAGAGATCCGCGAGGATTTCGGCCTACTACACGTCGAGTTAACCGTGGCATTCTCATTGGATTCACACTTCTTGGACAAGGGTAAGGTCCTCGACCTTAATCCGAATGTGTTCATAAATGTTGAATGAGATCATGGGCCTGAAGTCAACGCGCAACTAGAACATGGGAATCTTGCTGTCGATCGAGATCGGAAAGAAAAGGATGACATACGTCGCCACAATTATCTCAAAAAAAAAAGGTACTTACCCCCCGATATATCTGCCATTCAGAATATAGCCTCTAGACCTCGATCTACTACGAATCCCCGTCGAAATATATCTAATCCACGTAAACACAAAGCCCCTTTGAAGAATAAGCCGCTCCCAAAGCGTAAACCGACGCAAAGACATGTTGTTCAACAGAGGGCGGGACTCCGGGAAAGAGATAGATGATGGGATTTCTAGTGAGATATGAACGAGGAGCAGAAAATTCTCCACCGGCAGCCGAGGAATCGGAGCACCCAGATGCGGAAATGGGAAGTCATAGCCAGTCACCGCTTCGAGGTTAGTGCTGTCGAAGCCTCAAGATGGCGATGGGGTCACCCAAAGGGAATTGATGAATGTGGGAATAGAGGGCCATTCTATGTTTTAAATTTAATCTGGTTTTCCACTAATCGATTGTGAAAGGAGGCTATCACGTTTCTTCGGGCACTCGAAAAATAACCAAAAGCCGGTGTTAGGCGTTTTTTTGCATGAGAGCAAGCAGAAGAGACAGAGATAATTACAAGCACACACAGCCCTGTAGAGAGCGAGGATACGCCTCTGGAATCCAATCTCTGCACGGAAATACGTTGAACGATATTGAATATATGTCAAGAAGAGAATTCGGAGTTGAGAATTCGTTTGAGAGCTGCGTGGATAACAGCTGATTCGCTTTCAAGACCAATCAGCGTTTCAAAGTTCAGTGCTTTGGAGAAATCGCAAACATCATTGGTGCATATCGGAACAAACAGTAACATGGCCGCCTCATTCGGTCCTACCTTAGGCTACCTAGAGCCCGCTATCTCAGTGAGCATCGCTCCACAGTGCATTGGCTAGCCCCGTTCATGTTACGGTTTAGCAAGAACACCGGGAATATGTTGCTGGATTGCTGTGCAATTTATATCAGCGCTCGAACAGAGAGTTCGCTGTTCGGTGGCGAGGAGATGGTGACAAGTACTCAAGCGGTTTGCGCAGGGGCTACAGACTCAGCTGCACGTAATGGATCAGAGATCAAGCTGAGGGGCATTAAACCTAGACACTGGTCGCTTGAGGTGACGAGAGCTTTAAGAAGTACGAAGAAAAGTGTGTTAGGGAACAATAAATCAGGTCGGAATAGGATGCGATCTAGAGGATCATATATTACCACATCGGTATTTTGTCACGAGCGTCCTACGTCCACGCACCTTTGATTCATACAGCCCCTACTTCATACATACACATCGGTCTACAATTCCTGTCTCCCTCAACCGAGCCTCCAGAAAACGTAGATATTGAAGTCCAAGAGATAAAATTAAGACAGGCGGCGGTAAGTCGACCGGAAAAATCACTTGGATTCCTCCCCGAGCATAGTGATACTCGACAGTACCCAAAGCTGCATCTATCTCGACCTGAAAGAATAGTATCTCAGATAGCGATAGAGTCAACTATCTATGTCCATTTTAGCCACTAGGCACATGCAGCACTAGGATGATTACAACACCGACAAATCCTGCAGCGCCAGGACGGCCGCAGCATCATACAAATTACAAGAAGAATCCCGAAACGCTCTGTCTGGGTGATGGGATGAGATTCAATTAACTACGGAATAGACTACAGAAGGTATTGAATCGTACGGCATAGGACCGTAATATGGCCGTTGGACCGAAATGAGGCCATTCAGAGATTTAGCTAGCTTTATATGGTACAGGAGAGCAGGCCTATTTACTCTTGCTCAAAGCTCTAGTTTAAGGGGAATCAGACTTACCTTAACCAAGCGCGGAATCACCATTATTGAGTGATTCTTGGTGCCACGGTTGAGAAGTCAACCCACACTGGGAAAATATGCCTGCTGCACCTGGGCATCAACGACGCAAATGGTATGACCCAGGTGCCACTTTTACCGCCAACTGCAGTGGACTGACTTCGGCTGAACCAAGAGGAGAGTCGGAAAACATCTTTACTGAGGCAACCGAATAGTTCCACAAAGACGGCATATTCGCAGCTAGATTCGCGGATTCCAGAAAAAAGGAGATTGGCGGATGTTCTGACCCTATCTGTCGGTTTATTGAGCCAATCCCGTACAGGTACAGGAGAGCTGGGCTATATAGATAGCTTAGATCTTCCACTTAGTAAGAAGAATCAGACACATACAACGATGAAGACAAGAAGACAGTTCTCACTTAATCGCTAACGATTCAGCTGGTTAGTCAAAGAATCATCCTTGCTCTTACAGCTATGCTTGTTGGCAGATAAAAGGTACAGTACTATGTTGATAGTTCTTACAGTCTATAATAGCATAGCTGTAAAAGTAAGAATGAAATTTAGCTCGACCTATACAATATGACGCGTGGATGAGCGCTGACATCTAACTTCAAGAGAATTTGGAGTCTGCGGTGAATGTATCTCACTTGACTAGCATCAGTGTTTCACGGAGAAAGTTGAGTCTCGGGCCATTGAAATGGCTGGGCACTTCACATCAAGGAGGCTGCGATGCTATGGACTCATGATGCCTTAGATCTTCTGTTGTTCAAAGTCTGAATTATGCTTCGCGATTATGGATGCGGATCCAAATATATAGATGGTCAGGATAATGATCCAAAAGCCATCTACCCTATCAATCCAATCCAAACAAACGCCTATCCTTCTAAACCTGTGACTATCCCTAATGCCTCTATGCTGGTATCAATTCTATTATGTTTCATGCCATCCAACCCATATATATGATATAATCTCCTCCACATTAATATATACCTCACCTCTAAGCTTCTAACTTCTGCTTGCAAGTGTCTCTCTCCACTTTATTCGTAATCTCCTTCTTCTTCGCGGTATGCTCATGTGCGACTGCAATCTCCGTTTCCGCCGTCCTGTTCAAGAAACTCAAATATGTCTGCCATCCAATCGCGATTACGCCTGCGAAAATACTCCTATACTGCGGTTCAATCCACGCAAAACTGATTGCTGTGACCGCTGGCCATAACTTTATACTATTCATCATACTGACTGGCACAGTTCTCTTTACCCTCTCCCAAGCATCGGCTAGAGAATCGCCGGAGAGAAGTGATTGCATGCCGAAGAAATATGTGTTGAAGATGGGTGTGAAGGTGATTTGGTTGACCGAGACTTTCGTTGCGAGGGAAGCGATCTTCGAGGAGTAGTTGAAATTATTGGAGAGGAACATAAACCTGATGCGACTCTGTTAGTAAACTGTACAATCTATCAAGGATGAGAAGATGAAGCTCACCATTTGTAACTTGGAATACTGCTGCCCATGCTAATCAGTAATGCCCTGACCGTGCGCTTCCAATCGTAATCATCGCCGCTGATACTCTGTGCCGACAAATCGCCTAGGAAGTAAATCACCAGCGAGCTGCAGAATTGTGTAGTGTATGGTCGTTTCCGTTGCGACCGGCCGTAGGCCTGGAACGTTCGTGTCAGGGGTCCAAGACGCTGCCAAAGGGGCAAGGTGGCCACGGTCGCGGGAATGGGTATCGCGGTACCATTCGCAGCGCTGTCTGAGATATGGCTGGCGTGCGATTGATTGGCAGAATTCTTGGGACTGGTGGAGGAGGTGTGTCGTTTCGTGGTGAAATTCATTGGTTGCTGACGATGAGTTGGGAATTGTGAGCGTCGCAGCACAGCCCGACCAGCGGACCTAATTGCGAAGACTGCCATGATACTGGAAATATGTAATGAAGGTTGCTGTCCTATTGTAGAAACATATTCTGTTGGATAAAGTGTAGTTACGGTGAGCTTGACTCAACCTTGTGATGGTCTAAAGATGTTGGCAATTGTGTCGGGTCACAAGAATGAATGTTCCAACTGTTCCAAGTTTGGCCTGTTTGCATCCGTTTCAGCTTTTTACCGAGTCCCGAATTCGGGGTTCATAAGGCTCGACGATGCGGGTAAGGCGTAAGCCAAGCGTGCCAAGGTATATTTTCAATAGCCGAACAAATGACAGTTGCTTAAGTGAGCACGCAATTATCTATTTCTGGATAAGTGCAGTAAGCACGTGATGCATAAGTGAAGGATGACTTTTTGTGCAGATCATGAACTTTTACTCGGGTGGTCGGACAGGAGCGCAGACGATTGGACACGGACAACATGGGTACTGCACGATCCCTATTTCTCATGCTCCCTTCGTATCTGCCACAAGGACTCGGGGCTAATCACTCCGTGTGGTAGCTTCAAGTGATGAATGGCATCACCGTGAGAACGGATGACATCTCTACTCAGCAGCTCCTTTCGAACCTGAAGTTTGCTCCGTGCATTCTCATCAGCAACCATTTCCCAGGTCTCAACTAGATGAGAATCCAGCTCAAGATCCCATGTACTACGCCACGTGATTGATCGATAGCCATCCACGTTTTGGTATATAAAACCACAAGCTTCCCCCTTCCTGCCGTTCCATAACACCATGGTTTGCAGGGTTGGCATTTGGTGTGCGGCGTTGCCCGCAGCCTGCAACAGATCAAGGATCTGCCCTTGCGTTTCTGTACGTGTCAGTGATATCGATGTCAAAGCCAATGACTGCAAGCTGAGCCAAATCCAACTTGGCTTGCAGGCCGCAAAGAAGCAAGCGGCATCAATCATGAATGCTACTGAGAGTTGTTCAAGGGTAATGCTTTTCGTTGCAAGAGCCGCACCAACTGCGCGGGATGGAGACCGAACGGAGTCGACCTGGTACGGTGATCCTGCATTTTGCACTAACTCGACATAATCTTCGTTGGTATCTTCAAATATCGACAGCTTTTTAAGTCTCATCGGCAAGAAACTTCCGAAAAGCCTTCCATAATCTTCAATAAAAAGTGAGCATTTTCGATACTATGGAAAGAGGGCTGGTTAGTTTACTTACTTTCGTCATAGCGACTCTGCACTTTTGAGTCCCACATTCGCCAAGGCTCATAGGTCATGTACTGCAGCTGAGGGAAGCAGCGCCAAAGACTAGACAAAGTTGCCGGTGAAAAGCGACGACGGCAATGTCGACGTATTACCAAGGCTGTGACTACACTCACTTTCGGAGTACATAGGGGCAACCTAAAGCTGATTTGCTCGTAAACCCGCAGCAGTGCCGAAACAGCAGGCGTGACAAATCGTTGACCTTCCACCCAACCGTGGTTCGGATCGTGCAGCACGTCATTGGTTGTCTGCAAAACTTCTCCTGTATTCGGATTGATCATTTCATCTATGTCATCTGCTCCGAAATAACACCTCTGAAACCAGTGCTCCGAATCGCTAGGTGACTGAGCGCTGAGCTCCAGAGTTAAATTGTTGCCCGCTCTATTCCAAGTACTTATAATTTTAAGCAGCCTCGAAATTGTCTGCTTGACAAGGAGCGAATTTTGGGCTTCTGCATAATTGGACTCTACTTGATTGCAAATGCGACATGTGTATCGAGAAAGTTCCACGTTCAGCCCGATGTACCTCACGAGGTCTCTCCGTCGGCCGACTATGCGCTGGAAATCTACCAGACATGAGTCTTTGAGCTTTAGTCGAGCGAAGTTCTTCTTCTCTATAAACCACCGCCAATCTTTACATACCGCCGCAGCAGATGATAAGCGACGATAGCTCTGCGAAAAATACTCCAGGACCATGAATTGTAGCTCCGAAGGCAGGGAACTCCAAGGGAACATTGGCTCTCCGCTCGTTGTACGACACCACTACTGCTGCACCTTGGGTTAATATGAATGATTTGTTGACGTGACCTTAGTTGGTTATGGTTGTCCGTAAATCTGTTTGATTGTTCGTTTGTTATTTCTGATGTCGTTACCACTGTTATATGGATGTTGTTCAATGATTGATGATAAAACTGATCGCAGGACTCTGAAATTCAAGAAATAAATGTTTTGTGGGGATGGAAGATGAAGCTACGAACAGGAAATGGCATTCATAGATTGGCAACTCTGCCATTGAAACCCTGCCGCATCAACCTAGTAGTTAAAGGAGCTGCGAGTATGCGTGATTTCTTATTGGAAGGAGCGACGATGAAGTGTGTATGTATGAGTCGAGCTAGTTAGAATGCATGAGTAGGAGCAAGAGAATGGCTGGAGTTTGATATCTATCTTACAGATAGGTAACTTCCACATTCGTCCTCCTCTGAGCAGTACCGTTAATGATAATGTAGAGGGCATATTTGCTACTAAAACATTTCCTACTTGGTCATGGGGTGTCGGATAAAATGTTTATTCTGCAAGACCATAGCGCTTGCTTCCTGACCCGAGTGGTAGTCGCGCTCTTACAGCACTAACATAGGGCCTTGACTCACCGATGAAGATGATACCACGGAACAGCTAGGTTAAAAGTGATTCATCCTCTGGTCAAAGCCCTTACTTTACTGCCGAAATGCGCTCCAACAATGACCCGGAAATGCCATACCCACGGCTACCATGATTTGAAGTCCGGTTCGTTGCAACCTCACGCTCGAAAGTATTTCGGCAGTTCTAGAACACGTCTAGGTGCTCCCGGGTAGAGTACACGTAGGGCTGTACCATATCTGAAGAACCTGCGATGACTTGGCTTAGTAACGCGGTGTTAGCTCGGAAAAAGCTATCAAATGTTCGGTTATGTGTGAATCATTTACATATATTCGGATATTAGCTTGACCGGTTCCAATCTTCGACATAGCATCCCCCCCCCCTTAGATTCACACTGCCCGTGTAGCTTACATGTGAGATGTATAAATACCTCTCTGCTTCCCGTCAATCCTCTTGGTCTTTCATTATTTTGTATCGTTCAAACTTGGAGGAGTCGACACCATGCACCCTTTGAATTTTTACTTACATTTCGCTCTTCATTTGTGTGTACCCCCTACCCCACTGGCCGACCCTTTATGGACTTCTCTCTCCCTGGTTTTCGCGGATCTTCAAAGGACTTTCTACAACTTTTTATAATTTCCTGGATTTTCTTCGTTTCCTTTCTACACTTTATTACTTTGGATAATTGATAATTCTTTTCGAACATACCATAAATCGACATCGACTCCATCTAATAAACCACCGTGCCAGCTGGAGGACTTTCTTCTCACTCATTTTCTAGGGCCTACTGGATTTTTAAATATTCTTTACTACAAGAACTCATTCTCATACACTGAAGGATAAAAAACACTTGCCAGACTAGGCAATGACTTAAACAACATTTCGACAAAAGCTTTTCCTTCTAGGCCTAGCATTCTAGCATCTAGGACATTCTCCCCAGTTCTTTTACAAGATTTCCCGGATTCTTAAAACATATCTTTACTCAAGGAACTCAAGGCCATAATTCAAACAATAAAATAAAATATAAAAACAAGAAGAAAAAAAAGAATGAAACGCTCCACAATACATAATAATTGACGGCTTATCTCGATAATAGTTCTTCCTGCTAGGCTTGGCATTCCATGCTCTGGGACTTTCTCCTCGTTCTTTGCTAGGATTCCAGGATTCTCGGATCTTTCTGCACTCAATATATGTTTATAACTCCATGGATGAAAAACTGTCTTCCGACCAAAATAATTATCTAAATAACTTAACTCCATCAAAATACTTCTTGCTAGGCGACTTATTCTAAGCTCTAGGGCTACCAGGGACTTACTTCCCCTTCTATTATTCTGATTCTGAGACTACTAAGGACTTCTTTTTGCCTTTCTTTTTTGGACTTCTATGGACTCTGGTCATATTTCTTTTCCTAACTTATGGTCTTTCTCTACTGGACTTTGCAGGATTTCTTTCCCCCTTGCGCCTAGTTCTCGTGGCTTTGTTTTCTCTATTTTTCAATAGGACCCTAAGGATCTTACAATTTTGTTTCAACCAACTTTATTGGATCTTCTAATCTCTTGATTTACACTGAAAAACTATCTCGGATACATTGGATTTTCATGAAACTTTGGTTTTTCTTTCCGGCCCATGCAATCAACTTCCTCTCCGCCCATAATCGCTTTTTCAACTCACCGGATTTATGTATATCTTTTACTTTCCAAGGACTCCTCAAATGATTTTTGAACATGCTGAACTTCCTTTACCTCATATTTGCCTTGGTCTCACCCCTACATGGATTATTCCTTTCCTTCTTTGGATCTCTGGACTTATACTTCGCTTACTCCGGCCCCTAGCTTTCCTCCTTGTTTCCTGGCCTTATTCAATATATATATCATATCTTTTGGCATGTGGAATCTTTCTTTCTTTTATCTTGGCCTTACCGGACTTGGCTCTTCAGCTCATCTCCCTTGCCAACCAGGACCGGATCGACCGGATCAGAAGCCCGGACCCAGGACCCAGAATCATCGATGTATCGCATCAAAATTTTGCTTCCGACATCACCAGTACTGCACTCCTTCTGGAAGATGTTGTGTCAATCAAAGACATTAAAATACATAATTTTTGCACCCCTCCATGTATTGGAAATTACCTTTTTTCATTGCAGAACTTCCGCTCCATGCGGGGCTGCAAAGAAGAAAGTAAAGAGGGAACTGGGATATGAGGAGGAGAATGAGGGAAGTAGGAAAGAAACATAGAAGTGGGAGATGGGGATGGGGCAAGCGATTTCAAGTGGGTGCTATGAGGGAGTGAAGGATCACAGGTATGCTAATACTAACACACCAAGTAACAACCTAGAGACAGACGCGGGCTGTCAAAGATCGTACACTGTTTCACTGCCTTTCGTTGTATAAACTAAAACGAGCTGCACATACATCAAATCGCCACCCCAAGCTTTCGGTCTAACGCACATCATCCTTTCGTATGCGGCTCATAGATGTCGATCAGCGAAGCTTCGACTCCCTGTTGGTCTGTGCAACCAAGATATCCTTTTGCTGCACTTTCTCCTCCGAGATCGTGTTCCATCGCGAATCTGGCATGCATTGAGCTGGGGTCCACCAACTCAATCAGCCAACATACTGAAAGCTGGTTGCCAGAGGTGATTGTGTTTTCCTCATACACACCTTTCTTTCTGAGGCAGACATCGTCAGTCTTCAATGATCTCTAATCGAAAATGGTAAATGAGAAAAGTGTGGAAGATCTTGCATTCGATCTGAGGTCTGTGAAGAGTGTTATCAGAACGTTGCAGCGTCACCATTAGTCCACCATTCAAGACTGACTAGTACATTTCTATGAAAGAGAGCTTTTGCATGCAAAATGTAAGTACATAAAGAGAAGGGAAGATCCACTGATTTACTTGGCCACAGGAGGGTGCATAATGGTGAGCGATTTATTCACATTTGAATTCAGCAGGCAGCGATTCGAAGTATCGAATCCCCTACTTCCCGCTCCCACGAGTTGTGGCACACCCAAATATCAGTCTACTACCGTATATAATTTGATTTAAAGATATTTTATGGTTAGGGACTTTAACTTCCCCAAAAAGAGAGTACACAATTGAATATTCCAAAAGTTTAGTGGGAGATTGAGATTCGGGTGTCACGACTCAGCGTCGGCGCGTGCCGCCATGGCTTCTATCTAATGGTCAAGGACATTATGATTTATCTCAGTAAACCAGGCTCTATTTCAACAATTAGGCTTAATTAGTACAATTTTAACAATATCCAAATTGGAAACTAAATATGCTAATCGAAAGCTTTTAGTCGATTCTATTATTCCTATTACCTATATATAATACAATGGCGAATGCGATGGAGAATGCGATAGCGAATGGCATGGCGAATGGCATGGCAAGTGGCATGGCATAGCTAATGCTAAGGGCATAGCGAAGAGCATAGCTAATGCGATAGCTAATGCTAAGGGCATAGCGAAGGGCATAGCTAATGCGATGGCTCATAGCATGGCTAATGGCATGGCTAATGCGATGGCTCATAGCATGGCTAATGGCATGGCTAATGGTATGGCTAATGGCATGGCATATGGCATGGCTCGTAGCATAGCATATGGCATGGTTCGTAGCATAGCATATGGCATGGCTCATAGTATGGCTCATGGCATAGCTTATAGTATGGCTTATAGTATGTCGATTACCTTACCGGCAACAGCTCGATTCTTCACACAAATATATAATAACTAATTATATGTCAGAGATCCTCAAGACTCTGTGATCTTCAGAGATATAATATAATATATCTAGATAGTATAGTAGTGGAATTGTAGAGGGAAACGTCGAGGGTCTTAATTTGTACCCAAGTTGAAAAATCATGTTTTTGGCTTTGACAATATACTTTGTACTATTAGTATTAACTTTATATATTAAAATTAGTATTATTAGAATCTTATATCGATTTCGATTTGACCCTACTGCACTTAGAATAAGATCTCTTTATTAAGTACTGATTTCACTGATTTAAAAAGAGATTGTCAAAAAAAAAAATTGCACAGTTTACATACAAAATAGAACTATTTCATCTTAGACGCTCCGCCAAAGAAAGGTCGAAAAAGTAGAACACTTTAGCCAAGAACTAGCCAAGAACTAATAATATGTATTGAATACAATGAGGCTGTGCTTTGGCGGAGCGTCTGAGTCAGCTGAGATAAATTATGATGATAATGTGATGTCCACACCCAGCATGATCGTCCTTGGCATACTTATATGTCCATGAAAACGACCCCGCTTCCAAGTAGAAGCAAGAAAGTCCAATACAAATTGCGACAGCTCAATTTAGTTGTTATAAAAGAGCTGAGTCGTCTTACATATCTGCGCAGTGCAGGACATACGTCACTATATATGGCTGCCGCTCTGCCATGCATCTGGAAAAGATCAGCCGTGCAGCATCGTAGGTCAAATGAGAGTGGAGATGTAGCATCGCCATGGAATCCTTCTGTATTAAATTGACGTAAGAAACACACACCAGGTGACTTCGAAAACAGTTTTTGTAAGGAGCGACTGCGACTTACCCTCCTGAGCGAGTTGGGAGCCCCAGCGACCAACTCAAGCTCGTGTATCTGAGTCAGCGTATACATTCAACTATATATAACCCCATCTTCCCCTTCGTCGATAGATACTCAGCATAGCATCCATTCTTCAATTCCAACATAACCTAGCACAGTCGGACCACCCCATACGCTATCTATCGTCAGGAGAACACTTCCTACATACCACAGCAGATCAAACCTCTCAGATAATAGATATGTCAGAAGGAAAGGTAAGTCGGATATCCAAAGGCGTTTGTGAGCGATCTAACCTATGCCCATTCTCACAGAGTATCAGATATAGTTATGACTCTATCGAGAAATGGGAGGAGCTACGTGATCAAGTAAAGCAGTAAGTTGTCCCATACCATTTTTGTTCATATATTGATATTTCTTCTCAGGATTTTCGATGATGCCAATCTAACGGTCATCGAGACTAAGTCACTACCCCCCATTGGAATATGCCAGTAAGTTTAGGTTGGAGTATTTCACGATTTTAGTCTCTAACACATGTGTTAGTAATGCCACTGAGGATGTGATTGACAAATTAAAGAAGCTGTCTGGCTTGACTGTTACTGTTAATGAGGATTAAAACTAAGATGTTTTAGCGAATCAGGAGAGTAACTGTCGGTTCAGTGTTTTCACTGGACTACAGGAAAGAAAGATATTACGGGATACTGAACTACGGAAGAAGGGACTACAGGACATAGGATA